>JAKTVL010000006.1:0-177523 GCA_030557175.1 Petasospora japonica
GGCTGTCCATATATATGTCTATACGCCATCTGTGGGCGAGCTCTGCTACTGCGTTTCTTTAATGGATTGCTTTTTGGCAAGTGCCGGTATGTGTAGATCCTGATGCTTTGGTGCTCGGCGTGCTTGCGTGGTATAGAATCCGGGACGAAACCCGATGATTGGCTGTTGGGCTGACGCCTCTAAGAGATTGGCCCTACGCCTCCACACCCGGCGTGCCATCTAACCTCAGTACACCATGCAGCATGGAAACCATTCCACACGCATGTTTGGCCCGTTGTCTGTGCCAAGCTAAAAAGCTGGCGGGGTCGAGTAATCTGATCCATCCTCCTCAGACACCCGAACAACTACAACAACAAAAGCACAACGTCTCCGGTACGCGCACGCTCAGAATGTTGCTTATCTAATCCGGTAAGCGCCACATGTGAGCTGTCTCGATACATCCGGACACCAGAGATTCGGCCCCCCCTTTTCGTTGATGTGGACGCAGACGGTGGGAGCCACAGCAGCTGATAAGGAGACGGATAGAGGAGGGATCCTTGAGCGGCCCGCCTCAACGGGATGCGGAAGCTGAGCTGGGATATGTTGTCTGGTGTATGGGCAGAGTGCTCGGCGCAAAAGTCTGGGCCCAAAGGGCGTGATCGGCTGACGGGGCGCCAATTGGTGCTGGGGACCGGGACCCTGAGATTGAGGGACCCCGTACGGGGTCCCTCGCAAGCAGAGCCAACAGCGGTCCTGGACAGCAGGGGATCTTGGTGGGGGCATTGAAGGTCCATCTGTGGACCGGCTGACCTCGAATCACCTGGAATTTAGCTCGACTTGTGGCTATTCTGGGCGCCCCGGGGGCTCGGATGACTGTACGGCTGGGCGTCGCGACGGTTAAACACGGCCAAATGACATCATTACGCCAACGGACAGCGCCACCTGCTGATAAGATAGACCAGGGCAGGGAAAACATCAACACCTGAAACCCCCCCTCGTGTCGCTGAGTATATAAACGCCGGGACGCGCCCACCCCTTCTGCACGTAATCGAACGCCAGTCGCAGTTGACGAGCAGAACACATAGAACGCAGAGCCCAGCCTACAAGCAAATGACAGTCCCATCCCCACTGAACATCATCGTTATTGGCTACGGTCTCATCGGTCCCCGCCACGCGCAGGCGGTTGAGAAGTGCCAGCAGACGCACCTTCTGGCGATTGTGGACTCCTCCAAGGATGCAAAGAAACGTGCCAGGGCGAGGGCCACGTTCCCCAACACGCCGGTGTTCAAGTCGCTCGATGCGCTCTTTGCAGAGGGGCTCAAGCCAGACGGCGCTATTGTGTGCACACCAAACCACACACATCTCAGAGTGTCTGAGATGCTTGCCAAACACGGCGTGAACATGCTTGTGGAGAAGCCGATCTCGCCAACGGTTGAGGACGCGTTGGCAATCAAGCAGGTGGCTAAGCAGGCGGGCGTCAAGCTCATTGTTGGCCACCACAGAAGATTCAACCCGTACGTGCTCGCCACAAAGAAGCACCTCGAGAGATGTGGAAAGATCATAGCTGTTGATGCCGTTTGGTGCACTAAGAAGTGTGAGACGTATTTCAAGGCCACGCCATGGAGGTGCTCCAAATCCATGGGAGGTGGCGTCATCAATCTGAACTTGGTGCATGACTTGGACCTATTGCAGTACTTTTTGGGGCCAATCACCAACGTTTACGCCACAGAGTGTGAAAAGACTAGAGAGGACAACGTTGGCGAAGACGCTGTAGTCGAAGGCGCTGTCTTAACAATGACTTTTAAGAGTGGTACAAGGGGCAGCTTTATCGTTTGTGACAATGTTGTCTCTCCTTATAACTTTGAAATGGGCACTGGTGAAAACCCGTTGATTCCAAAGAACAACGAAGGCATTGACGGCGTGTTTTACCGGTTCTTCGGTACTCGTGGTACCTTCTCTGTTCCAGATCTTAGATTGTTCCATCAGGACGATGCATCTGAACCTGGCTGGTGGGAGTCCATCACTAAGGAGGAGATGAAAGAAGATCTTGATGGAGTGCCATTCTATTTACAAGTTGAACATTTCGCTGCAGTCATTAAAGGACAAGAGACCCCTAGATGTACTCCTGATGACGGAATCTCTGCCATGCTGGCCATTGATGCTGTCGTCAAGTCTTTGGACACTGGATTGCCTGTTAACGTCGAAGGATACTGACCTTTTGCCTCTTCTTCGTCTCCTCCTCCTCTGCACAACTGCTATGAATAATGATTATCTCTGTTACGCAATACCATTTGTTTATTTAAGCTTCTTATGAGCTGCTGGTTTTCAGCTCAACCTTTACAAGTGTACATTATAATGATTACTATGACCCCACAAAGAATTCGCCTTGTATGTATACTCAGTAGTGTTTTCCATGCTGGTCCAACAAACTCTCTATTATAGATAACTGTTAAGATCTACAAGGAAAGGTGAAAACAAATTCACAAAACAAAAAAAAGAACAAGGTCCGAAGAAAACTACTAGATAAAACAAGCTTCCAACATTTATAAAACTCATCGCCTTGGGGTTGGGCCCTCTTCAGATGACGATTTCAAAGCATTCAGAGTCTTCAATTCACTCTCAGTAACAGACCTTTGACTCATACTCAATAAACCTGGTCTTTGTTCAGAGGTGACGTGATCCAGCTTTTCACTCATGACAGATATCTCTTCTGCGGATGAAGACTTTTTCGTCATTCTCTTGTCACCGCTCGGTGTATTTGAAGGCGATCCATGAGTGGGGAATGGTGAAATCCCTTCACTTTCCAAATGTTTGTTATGTGGGTTCATAGAAGACATTTCTTTCAATTTACTGACATGGTGGATCGTCTTTGCAATGGTCTGAATAAGCAAATTTGGCTTGAGTGGTTTCGAGATGTATTCATCCATTTGAGCCTGTAAACACCTCTCACGGTCACCAAGCATGGCGTGTGCTGTTAAGGCAATGATTGGAACTCTTACACTGAACGGATCTATTGGATTTGTCTCCTTCTCCCACTTACGAATCTTTTCTGTAGCTTCAAATCCTCCCATAATCGGCATTTGAACATCCATCAAAACAACATCGTAATGATTCTTCTTAACTTCTTCCAACGCCTCAAGACCATTCTGGGCAACAGTCACTTCATGCCCATATTTGTTCAAGATTCTTACAGCCAATTTCTGATTAACAAGAGAATCTTCAGCAAGTAGAATGTTATATGATTGTGGAATATCATCTTCACTTGGAACAACACGAGATTCCAATGCGGGCTTCAAATAACCAGCAAGATCTATAATAGAGCAAGGCGTGTTACCGTAAGATTGAATTCCCAAATCAAGACAGGTCCTCATGTTCAAATCAGGGAATTGAGAGTGTAATAACACAAATGGGATGTATTTGATCTCTGTAAGAAGTCTCAACCTACTCGCCATCTCAATAGAATCAATAATAATCACATCGTATTGACACGATTCTTGGAAATGTGCCTCTTCAATGCTCTTCGCCAAGGTAGGTCTTAAATTCAATTCTTTCAGATGACTTTCAATCTGATTCAAAACCTCTTCGTCGTGTTCAGTGGAAATAAACAAAATCTGATGTAAATTAAAAGTTAAAAGTGCGTCTGAAGTTCTCGAAAAAGTCTCTTTGACAGGTCTCACTGCAACTGTGAAGAAAAAGTTTGAGCCTTTTCCATATGCAGAAGTTACCCAGATCTCACCGCCCATAAGGTGAATCAATCTCTTCGAAATGGAGAGACCCAAACCAGTTCCGCCAAATTTCCTAGTTGTTGAACCATCAGCTTGCGTGAAATTTTCGAAGATAAGATCCAATTTATCCTTCATAATACCAATACCAGTATCAGAAACACAAAATTCCAAAACCATGACATCATCTGCAGGTAAATCTGAGGATATGACTAAAGTAGACTCATCATTCCCTGTCACATAGTCACTGCTCCTGATACTTTCTTTAATTTGTTTCTCAAGCGTCCCAGTTGCCTTCTTGACGCTCAGCTTGACATGACCCTTGGACGTGAATTTGATAGCATTACCAACCAAGTTAAGAATCACTTGCCTTAATCTGAATGGATCACCAATCAAATAATCTGGAAAAGAAGCATCAGCTTGGTAAATCAAATCGATTGGCTTTTCAATCGACTTTACAGCTAATGTCTTCAATGCATCAAACACAGTTCCTCTTAGTGTGAATTCAACCTGTTCAATTGTCATTCTGTTGGCCTCAATCTTTGAGATATCCAAAATGTCATCAATAATTGTCAATAGAGAATTGGCCAAGTTATGAACTGTGGAAAGCATTTCTCTCTGATATTGGGTCAACTCTGTATCTAAAGTCAACTGCGTATAGTTCAAGATACCATTAAATGGAGTTCTCAATTCATGAGAGAAAATACTCAAGAATTCGGATTTGGCTCTGTTGGCCAATTCAGCGGCTTCCCTTGCAGCGGTATTTCTCTTAATAGATTCTCTGAGATTGTAAACCATTTGATTTATCTTTGTTTTCAATGTATCCATTTCACCTGAAGCTTCCACTGTAATGAACTTGGTGAAATCACCATCTGTTGCAGCAGCAGTGATTTGAGCAAAGGCACGAACTTGAGATGTGAGATTTGCAGCCATGACGTTGACATTTGTAGTGATTTCCTTCCAAAGTCCATCAACATCAGAAACTTGAGCTTGGACACCAAGTTTACCTTCAACGCCGACATCCTTTGCGACTCTCGTAACTTCAGATGCAAATACTTGTAAGGAATCCACCATCTTGTTTATAGTGTTTTTCAACTCCAAAATTTCACCTTGTGCGACAACATCAATCTTTTGAGATAAATCACCATGAGCAACAGCTGTAGTAACAGTGGCGATAGCTCTCACTTGGTTAGTCAAATTTGAAGCCATGGCATTGACATTATCTGTAAGATCTTTCCAAGCACCTTCAACTCCATTAACAACAGCAAGACCACCAAGGATGCCTTTTATACCAACATCTGTGGCCAAACTTGTAACTTCAAGAGCGAATGTCTGTAAAGAATCCACCATTTGATTGATTGTGACTTTGAGTTCAAGAATTTCACCCTTACAGTCCGCAGTAACCTTCTTGGACAAGTCACCTCTAGCAACTGCAGTGGTGACATTAGCAATATTTCTCACTTGATTAGTCAAATTGGTAGCCATGGCATTAACGTTATCAGTCAATTCTTTCCAAATTCCTTCCACGCCAATGACGACGGCTTGTCCACCAAGTCGACCTTCAACGCCTGTTTCCCTGGAAACACGAGTGACTTCGAATGCAAATGTCTTCAATTGTCCCACCATGGTATTGATAATATTTTGTAATTCAAGGATTTCACCTTGAGCATGGACGTTAATCTTCATGGATAGGTCACCGTTTGCAACACCTCTGACAACTTCCACGATCTCTCTTACTTGGTTTGTCAAGTTCAAAGCCATGACGTTGAGGTTATCACTTAGCGCCTTCCAACATCCCTGAGCATTTATGATCTTGACCTGTCCACCAAGTTCTCCATGGGCTACTTCACTTGCAATCTTGGAAACCTCATCGACAAAGGTCTGGAGCTGATTTACGAGCGTGTTGATGGTGGTCTTGACCGTATAGATCTCCTGGCCGTCCTCCTCTTCGTTGACAGGAACCTTCTTGGAGATGTCTCCCAAAGAGACTGCTATGAGGACATCGCTGATCTCCTTCAGCGCAATTTGAAACGGGCGTTTGCTCTCTTCGAGGCTTCTGATGGTCTCCTCCTGCCGCTGTGAATGAGCCTGGAGCATAATTCTGGCCTGTTCTGGGTTCATCGATTTCCATAGCGCCTCGAACTCCGTTGGGTTGTCCAGACAGGAGGCGATATCTGCGGCGCTCATCGTGTGGGGTTAGCCGCTGTCGTGGTTGTGATGGCTTGTGCTGTCTTGTCTGAACTGTAGTGCTGGGTAGATAATAATGGCTGTAACGGAGCTGTTGGGCATTAAGCCATGGATGACTGCTCAGTGAGGGTCAGTAATACTGGCTTGGTTGTGTATACCACGTTTCGAAAGTTTCTCCTGGGGGGCGTGCTCCAAACAGTGAAGGAGAACAGCGGGAGGAGTTTTGATGGAGGCTTCCACAGCCGCCCGATGACGGCGCTGCAGATCACTTCTGAGTTTCACAGCCTCCGCGCCTCGGTTTGAGGGGCGCAGGAGTGTTTAGTTGCTTTAAACGTGGTCAGATTGTGTGTGCTTTCTACATTTGTAAGATTGTTCGTTTCTGGCTTCATTTATGTGTGTATATAGTTTAGTGTGTGAATCGGGTGCCTTTGTCTCGCCGATACATGTCCTGGTCATCGGTATCACTGAGGAATGTGTCAACGCGGGCCTTTACGGCTCCAAAGCTTTCGATTCTGCTCGTAGCTGTTGATGTATGCCTGGTGGTCCCCACCACCCCAGTAAAAAAAACGAATGACGATAATCTATTTAAACTGCTTTCAATTCCTTCTTCTCATAAAGACCGTCGATCTCCTCCAACGAGATACCTTTGGTCTCCTGCACAAAGAACATGACGAACCAGAAGCTCACAAACATGCAACCAGCAAACACCAAGCCAAAGTAATAATGAATCTCTGCCGTAACAATGGGTGTACAGAAGGCAATGAAGAAATTGGCACCCCAGTTGAACGCGATACTGACCCCCATCGCCTTCGATCTGATGTGCAGTGGGAACATCTCTGTGACCACCACAGAACCACATCCAGCCCATGTGCATCCAAAACAGATGATGTAGAGGCAAGTGAATGTGATCATTACGATACCAGGGGTTCTATTTTGTGTGGCTTCTGCATTCTGATCAACCATCGTTGCACCAACAAGGGCATACACCATCAATGTGATAAAGCAACTAGCAGATCCGAAAATAAGTGTCTTCTTCCGTCCAAATCTCTCCACAACAAACATGCTTCCCCACGAAGTGAAGTAATTCACAACTGCCAAAATCATCATGGTAACATAGGAATCATTAAGACCAACAGAATAGAACAACTGGGTTCCGAAGTAGAAGAAGTAATCAATACCAGACATCTGTTGAAGGAACATGATCATAACACCAGTAAACACTCTCTTCAAATGCTTCTTCTCAGAAAGCATCTCCCAGTACCCAATATTATTAGCGTTTTTCTCCAATGCAAACTTGTGCTGGAGGGTAGATATAGTCCTTTCGATGTCCGTCTCACCATTTCTACGCAGAGATCTCTCAGCGCCAGCAATATCGCCTTTAGAAACCAGATATCTGGCAGACTCTGGAGCATGTAGCATACCTCCAAACACCACCATGGAAACGACCATAGGAATACCTAACGAAATCATCCACGAAGCATTAGATTCTGCAAATGCATTCTTCAAAAGATAAATCACAATAGAGCCAAGAAGAATTCCAGTGCAAATCATAGTCAAATATAACGTAGTTAGCGAACCTCTAATGACGGCTGGCGAGGTCTCAGAGATAAACATAGGAAGCAAAACGCCCAGCGATCCAATACATAATCCGCTCACAAATCTTCCTATCGCAAATTGGTACCACTTGCCACTCTCTGAAGTAAGCATCTGAATCAAGTTACCCAAACAATAGACGCCCGCGCACATCATAATTGGAATGCGACGGCCCTTGAAATCAGCTAAACGAACGAGGGTAAATCCACCAATGATGCATCCAATATGATACAACCCAACAAGTAGTCCATGATGAATTGTTCCCAACTCGTAGGCTCCTAGTGATGTCTCGTGGCCAATGCATTTAAGCAGTGAAGGAAGTAACAGCATACCTCCAATAGTCCCTGTATCCCAACCAAACAAAAATCCACCAAAAGAAATGAGTACGCACATAACAATGACGCGTCGATATGACCAAATCAAACTGAAAGTGATCCCAGTCTGTTTTTGTTCAGGAAAGTCATGTTCCAGCTCAAAATTTGTCAAAGTTGGTTCAATAGGATTATCCAACTTGATCGAGCTGAAAGGGTTCTCTGGAACATCTCCTGGTGTTTCTGCTACTGCAAATACGTCAACAGTATGCTCCTGCCGTGTCTTTTTATTGATCATCCTGTCGTCTATCGCCTGACCTGTCTGTCTTGAGGTGGAGTGGGGCCATGAAGACGACAATCTCGAAATAATTACTCTAAAATTAACCCCCCCGTCGCGGACCGCATGATACCCCGGCCCTTTGCATAAAAGAAGAGCCGTCTGGCAGCGAGCGAATAGATCAGATGATACTTAGCAAAAATAGGTCGTGGATTCGTCGTTATGGTAAGTAAGGAATATCAAGGATGTGTCTATGTATTTATGGCTGTGCCTTTTGTAGTAATCAGGCCGACAAGTCGCCGGAAGCATGAGCCACATGCTGAAGCAAATCAACTACTCTGGCAGAGTATCCATACTCATTATCATACCAAGCCAAAAGCTTAAAAAACTGAGAGTTCAACTCAAGACCAGCCTTGGCATCGAATATGGAAGATCTTGAATCGCTTGTGAAGTCAGAACTGACGACAAAGTCGTCTGTGTACCCAAGAACTCCCTTAAGCTTTCCCTCGGAAGCCTCCAAGATGGTCTTCTTGATGTCCTCGTAGTTCGTCTCTTTAGCAACTCTCACTGTCAAGTCGACAATGGAGATGTTGATGGTAGGTACTCTGAGGGAAATACCAGTGATCTTACCCTTGAGCTCTGGAATAACAGCAGCCACGGCCTTGGCAGCACCGGTAGTAGATGGAATGATGTTGCCCGGTGCGGAACGGCCACCACGCCAGTCTTTTCTAGAGGTACCATCCACGAGCTTCTGGGAGGCAGTAGCGGAATGAACAGTGGTCATGAGAGCATCAAGAATTTGATACTTGTCATGGATTACCTTCACCAATGGAGCAAGGCAGTTTGTCGTGCATGAAGCATTGGACACAATGTTCATCTCAGGCTTATAATTCTCTTCGTTCACTCCGACGACAAACATTGGCGCAGTCTTGGATGGTGCAGTGATGATTACTTTCTTAGCACCACCAATAATGTGTTTCTGAGCAGAGTCCAGTTCTTTGAAAACACCGGTAGATTCAATAACGTAATCAACGCCCAACTCGCCCCAAGGAATGTTCACAGGGTCTGTCTCTCTGAAGAGCTGGATGTTTTTTCCGTCGACAATAAGATGGTCCTCATCGTGCTCCACTCTTCCGTGGTATTTACCGTGTGTAGAGTCGTACTTGAAGAGGTACGCAGCATATTCTGCGTCAGTGGATGGGTTGTTAATAGCAACGATGTTGATGTTCTGGTTACGCTCATCCTGGAGAATGTTTCTGAGGACAAGACGGCCAATACGGCCGAAACCGTTGATTCCCACAGTGATAGCCATTGCTACTTTGTATAGTTAATGAAGAGTGTATGCTTCAAAGAACAGCACTTATGCAAGGCCGCTACAGATCAGAGCGAGAGGGGGAGCAGCTGTCTACTTATATATATGAGAATGCCCCGGGGGTCACTGCACCTCCCGCAAAAAAGAGAGCTCAACGAGCAGCGATGACGAAACGGCTGAGTGGCAGTTCACCAGACTGGGACCCCTGATCAGCCAATCCGAAGCTCCCATCGCCCGTCAACAGCCAAAGAGGGCTGCCCCGGGGTTTAGAGTATCTTCCCCAGACTCGTGCGTGCAGCGTGGAGGAGCCCACCCGGGGAAAGCCGGAATTGTCCGGTTGCCACATTCGTCCGGAAGCCACAAATGCTTCTCGAGTCAGCAGTCCTGGGTCGCTGTGATTCGCCAGCTGGGTCTGAGGCCGGAGTCCTATAGGTTCCAAACCCCATCAGGAAAGGTTTCACGGCTAGCGGGCCTACCCAGAGAGAATTAGGGCTGCGAGTGTGCTAGCGGCCCCCTACCCAAGATCCTCCGCCAAAGTTAAATCTGTGTGGCACTACGCTAAATATTCTTCTCTAAACTCGCGTACTTTTGAGACCTGGTAGGTCCCTTCTAGCAAACTCTAGACTGCCCCTCGTTGCCACTCAAGGCAGCGTAGATGTTCGCTAGAGCATACTTGGCGGTGGCATCGAAATTCTCCAACGTTGAAGAAGCCATGTGCGGCGTCAACGACACGTCCCATCTTCCCAATAGGCGTCCGTCCACTGCCGGTTCATTGGTGTAGACGTCCAAGCCAATCCAGCCGAGAGTTCCCTCTTGCAACTTTTTGATTGCATAGTCTTCGTCAATCACAAACCCACGACCAACGTTGATCAGCTTGGCGTCAGACTTCATGCCATCGAGTACTTCTTTGGAGATCAGGTCCTTTGTCTGCTCGTTGCCCGGGCAACACACGATCACACAGTCCGCCACGGAGCACAAATCCTTGACACTGTCGTAATACTCATAAGGAACCATTCTGTTCTCATTCCGTTGGTGGTAAACCACCTTCATTCCGATCACACTTGCACGGCGGGCAATTTCTTCGCCAATTCTTCCCAACCCCACAATGCCACATATTTTTCCTTGAGGACTTCTAACTTCTTGACCTCCGGCAACTTCACCAAAGGCGAACGCGTTGGCAAGCCAATCATCCTTTTCCACTCCTAAGGCACCTTCGGCACTAACAAACCCTTTGGTTTGCAACTCTTCGCGTGCTTTGATGGTATGTGCACATCCCCTCAACTTGTTCTCAAAACGTTTGTAGAATCTGAAAGATTCCAAAAGATGCCATAGCACGGTATCAGCGACAGCAGAGGCACCAAGCGAAGGGGTATTATACAGTCGAACTCCTCTCTTAGATAGAGCAGCAGAATCATAGGAATCATGGCCGACAGACGTGATGGCGATCACTTTAAGTGTTGGAGGAAGAAGTTCAGCAAGAGCAGCGGTGAGTCCTCCAAGGGGCATGAATCCCATCCAACCAGCGTAAATACCACTGATTTTAGAGAAGTCTGTCGCCAACTTATGCTTAAGATCATCGATAGTGGTCAATTTATAGTGCTGTTTTGCGGGTTAGTAATCTTAGCACAAAGAGCTGGGAAATGGCAAGTTCCTAATGGCTCACAATCACTTCGAACTTTTCTTGGAATTTTTTGAACTCTGGAAGCGATTCAGAGAGATCTCCGAGAAAAAGAACCTGTGGCTTAGATTCAGACATTAGTAATTGATTGAATCGTCGTGCCTTTCCTATATTTTTTGGAGAAAATGGGATCGATTTCTTTTGGCAATATCTTCTGCCAGTTGCAAATAGCTCTGGCTTGTCCAATTCGAGATTTTATGATAAGAGCACGACTTCGTGCCAAACGTTGAGCCCTATCAGGCCATTTATTAGCTGTCAGTCCTCTACAAACTTATCTCTTCAGATTAACTCTTTTTCATTTATATGTTTGTTTGGGTAATGGAAAGTGGAATAGATCAATATAAATAACAGGGCATTTGAAAACACCCATAAACTCCCCTGATATACAACATCTTTACCAAAAAACAAGCTCCACCCCACCCTCCGATTACCATTTTGTCTGTGTCTGTGTGTGTGCGCATGTTTGGTGGTGTCAATATGAGCGATAGCCAGACCCTTTGTGTGTGCCATTGTGGCCGCTCTGGATGGAATCGTCACGTAACAGTTGGTACATCTTCTTCACCTATCCACCAAATAGCTCCTTCTCCTTCTAATCTCCATCTCTCCAAATTGTCAAAAAACCGTAATAGAAAAAATAAACCAAAAATGCGGAAATATAATCATTGAAAACAAAATTAGCTGTAATCATGTTTCTCTTCATCGTCTCCTCTTTGCTAGACCCCCCTGTAAGATCATCTCCATGCGTTATCAAGTGTATGGTGATGGGATGATTTAGTGGTGGTGGTCATCCTGTGGAACACCAACTGGCTTGAGCTTGTAGACGGAACCGCACTCCCAACATCTGGCAACCTCGTTGACGGTTGGCTTCAACCAGAGAATGTGGTGAGAGTCAGCTGGGGAACCTGTGCAACCAATGTAACGGTAATCATCGTAGGACTCAACAAGGACTGGGTCTGCGATAGTACCAATTCTGGAGGCATCAAGTGGCTTGGTGTCGAAAAGCTCAACACCCTCGAGCTTGGCAAGCAACTCAAGACGAGCCAAACCAGTGGCCTGGTCAATGTCGGTTGGGAAAGTGCCCTCCTTGGCACCCTCACCAATAAGAGTCTCCTGGCCGTGCACCTCAGCCAAGTTGGCAGCGGTCTTGACCTTTGGGGCCTGGAGGAACACTCTGGTGGAGGAGAAGGATCTGACCTGACGAACAATCAATTTTGAGCGGAGAGCGAACATCGTAGAATAGAAACGCGTGTGTTTCGACTGTGTTGAAGAGAAAAGAGAGAGAGCGTTGAGCTTTGTCTAATGGCCTTCAAGGCCAAATCTCGAATGTTTTTTTTTCGCGGCGCAAAATTAATAGCCGGGCATTTCATTGGATGTTGTTAAACTTCCTCTTTCGGAATCTCTCCTTCTAATTGTGCTGTATATAAAATCCCGGCTCAAATCTCGTCGCCAGTTCGAACCCTGAGCTCTGAATCTTCTCGTGGAATTTTGGTGTCCAGATGGCCGCGAAAAACAGGGCAGCAACGGGCCGCGCGGAAACGCAGTCACATTATTTGGTCGCGGTGGATCAACACCTGGACATTTCAGTACCCAGAGCTGCGTTCGCGGCCTGGGAGGGCAGGATTTTTCATCGCCGTCTTGAACTAAGCACCACTCAACACCATCCGTGAATAAGACTCCAGCACAAGCAACACAAGTCAACGTATGTGAAAGACAGCAAATCGACAATGGAAAATTAAAGAGATGGATCTTACTATATGAACCGCAAGTCCAAGGAATCCCGCAAGCTGGCATGTCACAAACGACCGGACACTGATCGTTATAAGAGCACATAATGAAACTGTCGGCATGCAAGGACCACGCAGCATAGTATCGACAATTCAATCAGGACTGCTATGATGAGCATCATGGAACCCACCCTACTCACGAAGGCGGTTGAGCACGAAATTCCCTCCCTCCATGGCAACCTAAACACGCCATCCAAAGGCACAGATATTTCAATGCAGTCGACAACCATCTTTTAAATTTTTCGAAGTCGATCTATCTTCACCAGCCGAACCTGTTACTAACAAATTATTTGCAGATGCCAAAGAAGAGAGCTTCCAACGGTAGAAACAAGAAGGGTAGAGGTCACGTCAAGCCAGTTAGATGTGTTAACTGTGCTAAGTGTGTTCCAAAGGACAAGGCTATCAAGAGAGTCACCGTCAGAAACATTGTCGAGGCTGCCGCTGTCAGAGACTTGTCTGAGGCTTCTGTGTACGCTGAGTACGCTCTGCCAAAGCTCTACAACAAGTTGCACTACTGTGTCTCCTGTGCTATTCACGCCAGAATTGTCAGAGTCAGATCCAGAGAGGCTAGAAGAATCAGAACTCCACCACAGAGACCAAGATTCAACAACGGTAACAGAGTCTCCCCAGCTGACGCTGCTAAGAAGGCTTTGTAAGTTGTCTGATCATGAATTTGTATCTTATAACTCGCTGAAATAAAAATCATCCACTTTTGTACATTGAACTGTTGGACATGTAGGGCTTAATTTAAAACTACGAATATGGATCACTATCTGAAAAGTAATTATCAATGAATGACTTTGCGTGTAACCACATAAGTAGTTTTGTCTGTCGTTGTTTTTTTTCTTATTCACAAGTTTGCTATGCTCATAGACTGATGTTGCTGGGCCTCATCGTCTTGGTCCTCATCAACCTCAACCTCATCATCCTGGTCTTCATCCTCCAATTCATCGGCTACGCTGTCCTCCATCTCAACTTGACCTCGTTCAATAGGAAGTTGCACTGTGGTTTCTGTGACATTTTCAACCTCTTCTTCATCCTTGGCCAACTCTTTACATAAAGAATCCAATTCATAAAAGAGCATAAAGACACCAGGCGCGCTCAAAACTTCATCTTCGTCGACGATCTCAACGTTCTCATCGGACGTTCTCCACCAAACACCTCTGTATTTTCTGTATGCAATATAATGTCCATAATTATGTGTACCGTAGTGAACAATGACAGAACGAAGTTGATAAACAAGTGGTCCAGAGATATCTTGTTTCTCAATAGACGCCGGAATCTCTGCAGTGTGTCTTATACGAAGGTTCTCCTCCTCCTCTTCATCATCATCATCATCCCCTGAATCGTCACTATCAAGCTCTGAAGCAGATTCTAGATCAGATTCAGGACGAGCACTCTCATCACCAGAAAAAGAACGTTCAGGAAGTGGTGGCTGTGAGGTGAGTTCCTCATCTTCTGAAAGCTCAGATGGCGTTTTACTCTCCTGACTATCTGCTAGTCCTTCATTATTGTCAAATTCCATACTTTCCTCATCTTCTTTTTCTCCTTCTTCTCCTTCTTCTCCTTCTTCTAGAACTTCTTCCTCTTGGGGTTCTGGTACAACTTTAGCTTTCTTACTCAATGGCAATCTTGCGTCTGTGTTGATTTCATCGGGCTCAGCAACGTATGGATCCAAATCTAGCTTCAATGGGAACAAAACCTTTGCTGTATTCTTTCTCACTCTATACGTCATGGGATCGAAGACAGATCTGTTGATATGGATGGCAAGTAGTGGTGGTGGACGTGAAATAAGGATCTCTTTCGATTTGGAACTCTTCTTCATCATATTCTGTGTGAAAAGCTTCTTCACAACATCGTCATCAATGATTGGTTTGGTTAGTTCATGCTTAATTGTGTCGACTCTTTCCGCAAGCTTCTCAATGAGTAACTTGGATGATGCTGGACTTTCATTCAATTTTTCAAGCTGGCCCAATTGAAACTCTAAAACATGATTCAATGCACATCTGTTACAATCAACACCTTCAAGTATTTCAGGTTCAATCCATTTGTCCAACAACTCTGTAAGTCTAACAGCGGCATAGTTATCTGAAGGTAAGTTCAAGGACATGCCAGAAATAACGCTGTATCTGATACCACCCATCTCACCACAGTTAAGACAACCAATACGTTCTGCAGAGAGACCATCCACCGGCGTAAGCAAGTTATAACGGAACACCTTCTCATCTGCGTGTTCCAAGTTTGGGTCAATTTGGTTGGCTGGAACAAAGACGTCACCCAAATGACCAAGTTCTTGGTTACCAAAAATGGCATTAACGGGAAGATCTTTCTTGTAAATTGGGCCATTCTTGGATGTAGATGACGGATTTGGCGGCTTAGGAGATCCAGGCGATGATGTAGAGTCAGACCCCGGCTCCTTGCTGATCTTTTTTAAGTCAGATTCAAGTTCAGAGAGTATGGTCTGGAAGAATTCCTGCGCATCCTCTTGGTTGTAGCCCAAGAGGAAGTTCTTGTTTGGTGTTTTGGACATTGTTTTAAGCATGGGAGTTGTCTTGTAATCACGGCCATGATTGAGATGCTTGGAGTTCAACTTACAAATCAATGTTCTTAATGACTTTATGAACACAAGCTCTCTGGTTTCAATATTGCCTTGGATCTCTTCATCTTCTAGAAGACTTATAAGGGTATTAGATGATGAAAGAGACTGGATAACACTATTCATAAAGCATGTGTTACCGTCATTGACCAAGCCTCCGATATATCCTCCTCTCTTCATGACAGTGCTGTATGTCTCATCGTCTACGTTGTTTCTCCAGCGCTTTCTGCTGAGTAATGACCTGGAAGGTCCTGCAGATGGGCCGTTATTGAAGAAGCTAGACATAAGTTGCTTGATGGATCCAGGAACGCCTTTTTGATAAACCAGGTACGATGGAAGGGCGATGGCGATGAGAGTGGCAACTAGTGTCCTCCAATTAGTGAGCTCACGGAGAAACACGGTGGCGTAATCTTCGTAAAGGAGGTGGTAGCGAAGTGTGCGATACTTGTCGTAGAGAACAAGACCTAACTTAAGGACAAGCAATGGGGCGGCTGATGTGAGCAGGAGAATGAGCGAATACTTCTGCGTCGTCGACAACATAAACGTGTTAGTCTCGTCAAGCACTCAGGAGGCAGGGACACGGAAGTAGAGGATTATTTCCGCGGTGGCTCCTTCAGCAATTTAATGAGAAACCTCTGTGAACAACAGTATGGATCCCTCTGCCTTTTAAGTGCTCCAAACAGGGCACTATCTTGTTGACCGTTGACCTCTTAATTTTTTTTTTTTGGTAGGTCCGGAGAGCTGTCTCTTGAACTTCGTACTTTCCGGATGTGGAAAGGTTATGTTGCACTGACTGACATGTGCCTTCCAATATTTACAAATTGATTCCTTTTAAGCCTGACAATTTCAGTTTATCTTTTTTTCAAACCCTGTCAGGGCCATATATAAGTTTGTCAAACACTTCAGCGTCTCTCTTGCGGAGATGGATCTTGAATGGAAAAGGCTCAAAGGCAACAGAATCTGGCTCAGAGTTCATCTCGAAGGCGTCCAACCCCATCTGCTGGCTCTCTTCCAAAGGTGGACCAATCTCGTAGAGTAAAATGAAACGAACCAACGCAATGTACATCTCTTTCCAAGCCAAGTGGATTCCTCCGCAGATTCTAGAACCGGCACCAAAAGTGTAATGAAACATGTTTCCCGAGCTCTCTTGAATGAGCTTTCCCTCTTCATCCAAATATCGCATTGGGCAGAAGAAATACGGGTTCTCAAAATGGCATTCGTCATGGTTAGCTGCAAAAGAGTTCATGAAGAGAATTGTCCCAGCAGGAATCAATGTGTTGCGGAAATGGATGTCTCTCGTTGTTGCTCTTGGTAAACTTGTTGGAAGAACAGAGAAGAAGCGAAGACCCTCGTGTAAAAGCGCCTGGACGTAATCAACTTCAAAGCCCAAGGCACACTGTTTAAATCCTTCTTCCAAACTTCCATAAGTTTTCACAATACTGGAAAATGCAGTCTCCTGGATATCCTTGGCGTAAGAAGTTGGTTGTGAAAGGTGACCAAGGATGTGATTCAAAACAAGAGGAGTGTTATCCAAACCAGCGCTCACCATAGTCAAACAAACCGCGCTGAGTTCTTCTTCTGAAACCTTTCCAAATTCTTGAAAATTGCGGCGAACTCTGCTGGTAATAGAACTTCTGAAATCTGTGTCTTCTTCCATCTTTTTCTCCAAGTCAGTGTGGAACTTGGTCATATACACATCTCTTCTGCATCTGTAGTCGTTGGCTTCGGCTGTCTTCTTGTTGGAACCAAGATATCGAAGAATGGGCAAATAATCTTGTTTGTTGGAACTGTGACCCCTCAATCTAACAATCTTGTTCTCGACATGTGTGATTTCATCAAAGAGCTTGCAACGGTCAGTATGCTCGACCTTCACCAAATAGCCGAATGTTAAGTACAAACTGACACGAAGCACAAACCCTTGAAGCAATTTGAAGACATCCAAATCGTCCTTTCTTCCACGCCCAGTGACATTGCGTGATGTCTGCCCGTCAATTCTCTTGAAAACGTTGCGGCACTCTTCGGAAATGAAACTACTAAACTTTTCCACATTCGTCTTATTCAAAGACGAGGCGATAACCTTCTTCATAACCTTATAAGCGTCACCAAAAGGAGTAGTTCCAACTGTGAATCCACGTGTAGTAGAAACAACTTTATGGAATGTGTACAACATCGGTCTGGAGTTGTTGGCGAGGGCTCTTTTCTGCCATAACTCTGACACAGACGAATAAGAGTTCGCCACAATAACCACACGTGTTCCCAACCGCATTTGAAAAACATCGCCGTACTTCAGAGACCATTCCATGTACTTTTTGGCAGGATTGTTACTAACTTGGTATAAGTTTCCGATGATTGGAAGAGATGGAACAACGGGGATTCCGGGGATTGTCTTGGGTCCAACAATACCTAAGTAATCCAAAAGCACGTACAGAAGTGGCACTCCAATTAGGGTGCCAAAAATATAATCTGAATCATGTTAGAGTCTCTATTTGTGAGTAAGGGGTATTAAAAGTATAACTGTACAGTGAAGTGTAAAGTTGTCAAGCATTTTGAAAAGAAGATGTAGATGGTTGGAAGAAAGATAAAATTTGGGGCAAATAAAGCAAAATGTGTGTGTAATAAATAATAAGCAAAAGAGTCAGTATTTCTTGGTTTTAATGGAGGATATAACTTATTTGAAAGATTCAAAGTACGTTAAGGACGATTTTACCGGCAAAAGCCGTTAGCTAGGTCGTATGATCTCCTGTTTGGCAAAGTGACACAAAACCAGAGGGCCACGGCGCGGGAGACCGCAGCCCAAAGGAAATGAATGAAGCACTACAGGGATGATATTACAGATTAACATCAGAGCATGCACTGCATGCTCTCTTATTGACAAACAATTAAAGAAACATGCCACACTTCTAGAATTCGATCCTTGGAAGGAAAAGGCCAAATAGTTTTTCAGTGTGCAGTCCACAAGATTATAAAAAGTGAAGAAAAGAAAAGTCAGGTACACACAAAATAAAAAAAAAACCATAAAAATTTGAGTTCACTTAAAACCAACTCCAATAGACAAAGAATCAGAACCGAAGAAAAGAAAACAAGTCAACATTGATAAATCAAGGTCGGAAGAAAATCAAGAAAACAACAATAAACGCTCTATTTGGTCACGAACATGAGAAAAAAAGTCGAAACAACTCTTAGACTAATTTTTTCTCCCTCTCCTCCTCCTCCTCCTTCAAATCATCCATCTTCTCCTTCAAATCATTTCTCAAGGCCTAATGTAAAATCATTGACAAACAGTCATCATTGGGTGTATACCATTGGCCCATAATTTTGGTATGGGACTGAAGTTGGAGCTCTTTCTTTACCCCAACCAAGTTTCAATGCTCTTCCATTGATAATAGCACCAGTAAGGTTCACAATGGCAACGGCAGCACGTTCATGAGAATCATACTTAACAAATGCGCAACCTTTATCTGGGTAAAACTTGAGATCAACAATGAATCCGTAGTTTTGAAGGTATGGAATAAGATCATTCTGAGTCGTGAAATGAGCAAGGTTACCAACGTACACCGTAGTCTGCCAAGACGGAGATTTTCTCAGAACAGCTTCAAATGAAGGTGGTGCCAACAAGTTCATACCATTAGATCCATTAATTGGAACCCCATTAAGAGGGACTCCATTACCCAATGGCGTTCCCGGTGTCACTGGAGATCCTGATGATCCAGTGGTCATTGGATTCTGTGGGTAACTTCCATTGTAGCTGTTATTATTGTTGTGATGGTTGTTGTTGTGGCGGTGGTGATGATAGTAGTGTCCGCTATGGTTCAGGTTACCGTTATGAAGACCATTACCATTGTGATGACCGTGATGGTGGCTATGGTGTCCGTGGTGGCCATGGCCATGAGTTTGTTGTTTGTGAGAAGCCCAGTTAAGTCTAATTGCTCTTCCAGAGAGATATTCGCCATTCATTGTTGCAATGGCTTCATCTGCATCTTTCTGGTCTTGGAAGGAAACAAATCCATAGCTTCTTGATCTGCCTGTTTGCATGTCCCACATTACATGTGCTTGAAGCAAAGACGGAAATTTGGAAAAGGCAGCTCTAAGTTTCTCATCATTAATCTCTGCAGAAAGATCGCCAACAAACACGTTAAAGGCATCTGGATTGTTCTTTGCTTGTTGGGATTGATACGCCCAGTTGATTCTGATTTCAGAACCATGAACCAAGGTGCCATTGAGCGCATCAAAAGCTGCATTGGCATCACGATCCTCTTCAAACTCCACAAAGGCATAGTGGAAGCCTGGACGGTTCTTGTCAAAGAGAATCTTAACTGTTTGAACTGGGCCAGCACTCTCAAACAACTGTCTCAATTCCTCTTCAGTGACAGTTTTTGTAAGGCCACCAACATAGAGAATCTTGTGAGAGACTTCACGGCCGCCTTCAGCAGCCAACGCTGGTATAATGTCCTGGCCTTCGGGATTCTCGGCAGTCTGTTCACCTTCGGCAGTTTCTGGAGGGGTTGCAGTTTCCGTGCTTGGAGCCTCAGCGCTTTGTTGAGGCTGCTCAGTATCCTGTGTTTGTGGAAGCTCAGGTGGCGGTGAGAGCTCCGAATGCTCCGTCGGTGGCACCTGGGTGGGCTCTTCAGTGCTCATTATAATATTAGTTAAGGGCGAATATGGCTGTTATGGACAACGGTGATCAAAGGAATATTCACAATGGGGCGAAACTGCGCGGTGAACTGGTCTGTGGAACGTACGTATCAACAGGGAGAAAAATCTCAGGCCACTAAAACAAGAAAGAGCGTAAGTGCTGGGGTAGAGGCAGTGTCTAGATGCTATTGCAATAAGGAGCGAGTGCACTGGCGACAATTCCGTGTGAATAATCTTCTCAGATGTAGAAACCTCTCAAAAAGAGAAGAGAAAGAGACGAAGGGAATGTGGCGCGTGGCGGGGGAACGTAATCAGAAAAAAACACCTCGAACGAGCTGGCAGCAGAGGACAGGCGCGAGTGGGGGGACGGGCGTCTGGGTGCTCAGTAATCGGCAGTTGCTAGGTGGGCCCTGGATGAGTGCTGGGTGCAGCTTTGGCTCTGTTGGTGGTGCTGGCTGGCGGCGTTTGAAGGGGCTTTCTAGGGCGTGTTTACGATTTTTTTCTGTTTTGGAGTTTATCGACGTTTTTTTCTTCGCGTTTTCCCGGGGCGGTTGTGCGGCTGCGATAGCTGGTGAAGCTGGAAGCTCTGTTTAGGCACTTCCAGGGAATACTGAGCGCTCCAAGTGTCTATCCATGGCTCAATTCCTCCCGCGTGATCTGGTGGGCCTTTTTCAAGCCCCCGGGCGGCGCACCCTGTGGGCCGGAAGGGCCCGACCTTGTTTTCTTTGGCGTCCGCCTTCCCAATCGGGATGTTGATGCGAGTTTTCCCATGTGCGAGAGCATCCTCTCAATTGATTGGATCACCACACAGTCTCGCAGTCCAGTCGATGCCCTCCATGGAGCCGTCTCTCACACGAGGAAGTGGACAGGCGGTGTGCCGTCGCTCACGTGTCGAGCGCTAGCTCCCAGCCCCATGTGATTTGTCTGAATGGGGTTGGACCCCTTATCACCGTGTGCAGAGATCGACCCAAACGGCCATAAAACGACCAGGGAAAGTCGAACTGCTGCAAACGCGGTCGACGGTGACGTGTTTCAAATGCTCCAGAATGGGACAGAGCAGGTCTTCATGGAGAGCAAGCCACTCAAAATTACACCCGCCTTCTTAAAGAATCCGCGGTTATACCGCCAGTTTGGGCCGTTGCCCCCACCACGGCTCGACGGTTGCGTATCAGCGTAAGAAGCGAGACGCCTCACTTAGTAACTCGAGGTCCTGTGTGGACACTTAGAGTGCACTGGAATTCCCCCACTTTGGGCATTCCGGCTCATTAGGACCACTTAGACGCAAGAATGTGTCAAACCTGGAGATCACACAAATTTTCAGCCCGCGGGGGAAGGGGGCCTTTACCTACCCCCGGTTCCCCCCCCCCCCCGTCCTTGTCTACGGTGTCAGAAATCGCAAATGCACATAAAAAGAAGAAAGCAAATACAGGAAAACTCAACACAGCTTCACAGCTGTTATCAGAGCCGCTGAGAAACTCCCCGCTGGCTTGCTGTTGGAGTTATTGGTGGTTTCACAAGATACCAGTTAGCTTTGGCCCCGGTCGAGTCAGATCGAGATCTGCCCGAGTCAAAAATGGGCTAATCAGCACAGAATCCATCCGTACACCAGCTAACGAGAGTTGAGGTGAGGGCGCCACGACCATTGAGGAATACATCTATGTATCTCAGTATATCCTTTCGTTCTGCTAATACGTAGTATTCTGGAAAACAATCATAACTCCTGGTATAGACTACACCAAGTCTTTTGGCTTATTATGTGCGTGTTTTAGAATCCAAAATTGTAGGCCTTGCTAGAAAACAGAGTCAGACTTTCCAGCCATGCTTTTCACCACATAGTATTTCGAGAAGACTTCCAGCATTGATTATGAATCCCCGCTTCCAAGGCTGGGAAACACCAGTAGGCAGAAGTAGACGCCATGAAGCGTGTGCTGGAGGTGTCAAAGCAGCTAAGTCTAAGTGATAGCGTAATACTATTATCCGTAGAAGTGTTGCTGATGTCCAGATGGGGCCGGCACCCACACACCACACACACACACACACACATGCAGATTTTGCTCATCGGTACGGGACACGACCAATTTTTTTTCAGTGTAATTTTGACAGCGGCTGGGTCCAATATTAGTTCCATATAAAACGGGTCCAGGTTCTGCGTTTGGGTCCAAGCTTAGCCGATTCGAAGCGTTGACAGAGCGTGCTACTGATATATTCCAATACAATGCTCCGTTACGCACAGTTGAGCGCTCGTCTGAGCAGGCATGACCGTTTCTACACCACTCTCTCTGGTCTTCAGCTCTCTAAGAAGATCAGGGCTGACGCCTTTGCCAAGGTGCAGAAAATCAAGATTGAGCATCCAGGCTTCAAGCCAACCCTCAAGATTGTCCAAGTTGGGGCAAGACCAGACTCCACCACCTATGTGAACATGAAGCTCAAGGCCTCTAAGGAGTCGGGTGTTGACTGTATTGTGGAGCGCTTAGATGAGAACGTGTCACAGTTTGAGTTGCTTAACAAGATTGAGCAGATTAACCAGGATGAGTCTATCCATGGTGTTCTCATCCAGCTCCCATTGCCAAAGCACTTGGATGAGGCGAAAATCACTAACGCCGTTTCAGTGGACAAGGACGTTGACGGGTTTGGTCGTTACAACATCGGTGAATTGTCCAAGAGAGGAGGTGAGCCAAAGTTCATCCCATGTACTCCACACGGATGTATTAAGCTTTTGGAGGAGACTGGTGTTGATATTTCAGGAAAGAATGCCGTTGTTTTGGGAAGATCTGACATTGTTGGTATCCCAGTTGCAACGTTGCTTCAGAAGAAGAACGCCACAGTTACTATTTGCCACTCCAAGACTGAGAAACTGCCAGAGATTGTCAAGAATGCAGACATCGTTATTGCCGCAATTGGCCAACCAAACTTTGTTAAAGGTGACTGGTTGAAGGAAGGTGCTATTCTGATTGACGTTGGTATCAACTATATTCCAGACCCTACCAAGAAAACTGGCCAGAAACTGGCTGGTGATGCTGACTATGAGTCTTGCAAGCACAAGACTTCCTTTATTACTCCGGTTCCTGGTGGAGTTGGCCCAATGACTGTCGCTATGCTTGTTGAAAATGTTCTTCTAGCTGCTCAGAGACAACTTAAGGAGAACAGTCAACTTCCAGAGTTCTCTTCTTTGCCATTGAAGTTGGAGACCCCAGTTCCATCCGATATTGCCATTTCCAGAGCCCAAACACCAAAGTTGATCAAGGACCTTGCTGAAGAAATGAAGCTTAAGGAGTCTGAATTGGAGCTGTTTGGCCATTACAAGGCCAAAGTCAACTTGAATGTCTATGATCGTTTGAAAGAGCGTGAGAACGCTAACTACGTTCTTGTCGCTGGAATCACTCCAACTCCACTCGGTGAGGGTAAGTCTACTACTACAATGGGCCTTGCCCAGGCCTTGTCTGCTCACTTGAAGGTTCCTGCTATTGCCAACGTCAGACAACCCTCTATGGGTCCGACATTTGGTGTCAAGGGTGGCGCTGCCGGCGGTGGTTACGCTCAGGTTATTCCTATGGATGAGTTCAACATGCATTTGACTGGTGATATTCATGCCATTGGTGCTGCCAATAATTTGCTTGCCGCTGCTATCGACACAAGAATCTTCCATGAACTGACCCAAAAGAAAGACGAAACTTTCTACAAGAGATTGGTTCCGAAGAAGAAGGGCGAGAGAAAGTTTACGAAGTCAATGCTCAAGAGACTGGCCAAGCTAGGTATCAACAAGACCAACCCAGATCAGCTGACAGCTGAGGAAGTTGCAATGTTTGCCAGATTGAACATCAACCCAGAAACTATTACAATAAAGCGTGTTGTTGATGTCAACGACAGATTCTTGCGTCAGGTTACAATTGGCCAGGCTCCAACTGAGAAGGGTATTGAGAGAAAGACCGGATTCGACATTACTGTTGCATCCGAACTCATGGCTATTTTGGCCCTTTCTAAGGACTTGCACGATTTGCAAGAGAGAGTTGGAAAGATGGTTATTGGCTCTAACTATAACAACGTCCCAATTACCGTTGATGACCTCGGGGCTGCCGGTGCTATCACTGCTTTGCTAAAGGATGCTGTTAAACCTACTTTGATGCAGACATTGGAAGGTTCTCCAGTTTTGATTCATGCAGGTCCATTTGCTAATATTTCTATTGGTGCTTCTTCTGTTATTGCCGACAAAATCGCCTTGAAACTTGTCGGTACTTCCACAAAGGACCAACAGAAGGGTTTCGTTGTCACTGAGGCTGGTTTCGATTTTACTATGGGTGGTGAGAGATTTTTGGACATTAAATGTCGTTCTTCTGGCCTTGTTCCAAACGCTGTTGTCCTTGTTGCCACTATCAGGGCTTTGAAGTTGCATGGTGGTGCTCCAAATGTTAAACCAGGTCAGGCTCTCCCAGATGAATACACACAGGAGAACTTGGAGCTTGTTAGAAAGGGTGTGTCTAACTTGGCTAAGCAGATCCAGAATGTTAGACAGTTTGGCCTGAACGTTGTTGTGGCTATTAACCAATTCAAGGATGACACCTCTGCTGAGATCCAGTTGGTTAAGATGTTGGCTAAGGAAGCTGGTGCTTACGATGCCGTCGAGTCTAATCATTGGGCTGAAGGTGGTAAGGGATCTATCAAGCTTGCCCAGGCTGTAATGGAAGCTGTTAAGCAGTCCAAACCAGAGGAGTTTAAGTTTATCTACGACGTGAACGACACCGTTGAGGAAAAACTAACTTCGATCGTAACCAAGTTGTACAATGGTAAATCCATTTCCATTTCTGAACATGCTGCTGCCAAGATCCAGGCCTACAAAGATCAGGGATTTGGTAACCTTCCAATCTGTGTTGCAAAAACTCAGTACTCTCTTTCCCATGATGCTAACTTGAAGGGTGTTCCATCCGACTTTGAATTCCCAATTAGAGACGTTAGAGCCTCTATTGGTGCTGGGTATTTGTATGCCCTTGCTGATGAGATCCAGACAATTCCTGGTTTGCCAACACACGCTGGTTACATGAATGTTGAGGTGGATGAAGATGGTGAAATTGAAGGTTTGTTTTAAGATGAGGAATTATAGAGGAGGTACTCACATCTACAAGATGGACCTATCTCCGTGATTTTATAAAATAGAATTATTTCGTTTGGTTAAGTGCATGGCTTAATGAAGAGCCGCCTTTTTTGGTTTTTAATGATACTCGGGTTTTTTTACTAATGAACTTTTTTGACTTTGATGTAGTTGTAGTGTGTTTATTGCAATAAATAAGCTGGGCCCAGATTTCAAAAATTTGACAAGTGGATAATAAATAAGAGTAAATACGAATAAATAAGTGGTCATTTCAGAATCCTCTAAGGAACTTGTTGACAAAGGTATTCTGGACCTGGGCATGCGGAGCAAATATAGTTTCTCCTTCATGTTCGAAGTAGCGCATGACATGTGGGGCCGTCTTCCAGAAGTTGACGAGCTCTTGGAACTCCATCTGACCCTTAGCGTAAAGGACATTGTTCACAGAAAGATCTTGTTGGAATCTGTGTCTTTCGAACTCGCTTCTTATCTTGGTTCTCACTGCAGCGACAGGCATATCCAGCTCGTAGAGTTCGATGAAAGTCGGTGCTTCTCTGAGATACTTTCTGTACAGTCTCAAGACACGCTGTCTCATGTCTGAGCTGGTGAGAGATCTCTTCGTAGTCTCAGCAAAGGCAGTAGGAAGCGTCGGCATTGTCAACTGGACGGAGTTCAGCTTCTATAATGAAGTGTTCTGATGGTGCAAAGTGGTGAGGAAGGCTCGCCTGATTGGCCAAAAAAAAGGTCCTTGCCCCGCGTTCACAAAATGGCCGGAATCCTCGGTTTTTACCATATACGGAAATGTTGATTGGGTTAGGATATAAGGAGTACTCGGGAAGAGAAGCAGGTCAAATAGGCGGATAATTGTGGAGTCATTCAGCTTAACACCTACATTAAGTCTTTAGAATATCAATTGGGCTAAGAGCCAACTCAGAAACTCACCGGGCAGCTCACACCATCGCGGCATGGCCTCCAAACACAGCATTCCCCTCTGGTATCTAAATCACTGATTGCCCAGTAACAACTTTCTTCGTTGTTCTTAAAACCGAGAACTTGAGCCACCTAATAAGTTTCAGCAAATAGAGATTACAAAGAGAGGCATCTGTTGATTAAGATCATCCACCGGTATCCAGACGATTGCCGTTCCCTATTACAACGGCGGCTTCCTACGAGAGTTCCGTGCGCTCCAGCCCGCATCCTCAAGCGAAAGCGGAATGACCAGCCCGCTTTAAGCAGCTCGCAAATAGATCCGCCATTGTCTTCCACGGATTTTCGTCTCTGTCCAATGAGAGTCTTGTACACGCCTTCGCTTGCATTACGGGCCTGATCCCGTGGTTGATGTGTAATGGGTTGCCAGGGATTTATTTTCCCTTTTGGGTCATAACAGACGGCTTGGGGAAAGGGCCCCGCAAGTATGCTGATACCGCTTCCTGACGTATAAATACTCGTCATCAGCCCTCGAAACTTCCAATTTCACGTTTTATTTTAGTTCCTCATCAATCAATTGACAAGAATACTATTTCAAAATGCCTATGTTCCATACTCCAGCCGCTGATGCTTATGCTAAGAAGCAGCCAGCTCTTCCAGACAGAACCACCTCTTTCCTTGGTGACACATACACTTCCGAAGCTCCAACGGAGCAGCAGATCTCCTGTGGTTTCTACCAGGAATTTACGAACGTTGGTGCTCCATTGACATACCCATACCACTACGATGAGATGAAGGTGTGTCTTGAGGTTGTCTCTCCAACCGATGAGCCAGCTCACTTTTACGTTTCCGATGAGACTGGATTCAAGACCGAGGTTAAGCCACACGACGTTTTGTACTTCAAGAAGGGTTGCACCATTACCTTCGAGGTTACTGGCCCAGAAGGCTCATACGCTAAGAACTTCTTCACCGGTTTGCGTCCAGCTGACACTGCTTAATGCTTCTCCTGTAGATCGGGATCTTGTATAGATAAAATGAAGGATTTAGTTCAAAAATCAGGAATTATTGATGAGTAGACAACAATAAATAAGAAAACAGAACCGGTCGTGTCTCCCTCATATTGTCATTTGGTGACAGGTCAGACCTTACGAGACTTGCTATTGTTCCAAGCGTCCAAAAAAAATCGATAATCAAAATCCGAGGCCCCCCATATATGGTCACGCTTCAAGGGCATGCATTGAATTACGCCAACAATTAAGAGCGCCCAAACCCGTAATGCCTTGTTTGTCACCGAAGCTGATCGCGTTACCTGAAAATTCTGCCAATGGAGGAACTAAACAAGGCCGCTTACTGCCCGGAAACTGATTAGACATTATCCTCCAGGGACCCTTTTACCCTTTTGGGAAGGCGCATCTCCCCCATCTTCCTATGGGCGTTCTGATGATGCGGGCCTCTAGAAGTATATAAACCGGCGGATCCCTTCCTTTACCTAACTCTGATCTCACCGATTATATTATAACGAGCAATATCTTCTTAATACGCAATGGTTGCTCTCAAGCTTTTCCCAAGAGCCGAGGCCTACGAGGTGCTCCCACCAAAGATCTCTGACAACTCCTACCTTGGTGACATCGTCTCTGTGGGGGAGAAGAAAGAGGACCAAATCACAGCTGGATTTTTCAAAGTTGTTCCAGGCGAGCCATTGGTTTACACTTACCCATACGATGAGGTCAAGATCTGTCTTGAGGTTCAAGGTGACTTTGTGATCTCTGACACTGAGGGCAACGAGATCCACCCAAAGGCCGGGGACGTTATCCAACTGCCAAAGGGTGTCGAGGTTACTTTCAAGGTCCTCGGTGATGCTGATGCTTATGCTTACAACTTCTACTGTGGTAAGAAGTGGTTCGGTCAGTTGTAATAGACGAAATGATAAGACAGACTGGTACTGTCTTTGATAAGCGTTTGAAATGAATGCCTTTATCCTCATCTAAAAATAAGAGTAGAGATCATTAGAATTCTTCGAAAACTTGAACTACAGCATCCACAAGAGTCTAATGACCAAAAATACTTTCAGACGGCGCCGTTGACCATACGATCAGCACCTCTGGCGTTTGGATCATAGCTCATCGGCTGTCAACATTGGGCGCGTAAGAAAGTGAGCTGAATGTGATCGCGAATCTGTTGTATTCGCGTTTGTTCGTCATGTTGACCTTTCAGCGCGGCGCGTTCTTCGTTTCTTTTGCAAACCACAACAAAAGTAGATAGGCCATATTGCTGAGCTTTGAAGGTGGAAAAAGTGGTGAAAAAGGTGTTCATAACAGCAGATAAGACACCGTAACACATTTACTAGAAGAAAAAAACAAACACAAACGAAACCGTTTATCTCACGCGTTGGCACTATGACTGAAACAGAGATCTTACAACATGGCCTTCAGCTGATGGCTCAATCACCTTTCCAGACATCTCTTACGCCGAAATTCACAGGTATGCTTAATGGTTCATCATCTTTCCGTGATATCTCCTCCATCTTGGGCGACTCAGAAGACTTCAGTGATACCTCAAGGTTCTTGAGACAAAGGTCTACAATTGCTAATGCCAGAGATCTGGAAGTTCATAACAGAGCCGTTTCTACACATACGCACCTTTTATCGCCACAGTTACAAGCTGAAGTTAGCACTGCCAATGATGGTTCATATCTCAAGGTTCAGGCTCTGGCAGAGTACGCGATCTCACAATTACGCAGTGACACTCAGTTGATGACACTTAACGAACTAATTTCTGCACAGCAGCAAATTGATCAGCTCATTGAGATTCGTGATCAAATCGAATCACAGTTAAAGAATAACTCAAAACTGATCATGACTACATTACAAAATGGAGGCGCAGCACATGAAGATGAGAAAACTGGGATTGTGGGCACGTTAGCCAGTACAAATATGGCACTTACAGAGCAACTGCTTAAGGCTAATAGGGACATTAGGGAAAAGGATCAGCTATTAAGCAGCCAGTATCTGCTAGCCTTGGCATTCACTCATGTTGATAATACATTGACTTCTGAGCGGGCACTTCAATTACAAAAGGTCCAACAAAAGAGAAACACAGAAGATAGACAAACCGAAGAGCTGATGTCATACGTTGCATCCTGCGCAGTGAAGAGAAACATTGCGCTACCTACACCGACTGGAGACTCTTCAGAACTTAAGGCTCAATGGGCCAAGGAGTGTCTCGATGCACTATTAACGAGTGGTACTTCAACACCAGTGAGCTCGGAAACAAGAGACATTAAGACTGCCGACTCATCGAACACTCAAGAAGAACTGGACAGGGTGAAGACAGCTCTACAGGATCTTCAATTTGCTCACAGCTACTTAACCAAACAATATGAAGGAGAACGCTCTATCAATAGCACAGTTTCAGAGACACTCAAAAAGAAACGACTTGCATTAGAGAACAAACTTTCAGAGACAGTGATCCAATTGGAGAAGGCAAACCAACATTCCATTCTCGTTGAGCATGAGAAAAATATGTTAGAGCAGAAGCTGACTGACAAATTATTCGAATTGAACGAGCTGCAAAAGAGACACACACAATTGAAGATTGATCAGTTTGGACTTGTCCAGGAGCCATCACCATTTGCAAGCCCAATTTCAGATAAGGAAAACACTACTCCTGCATCACCAGTGACGGGATTGCCTGTTCCAACTAGCGCGGGCTCCAAATTCCACCCAAAGACCCCACTACTTCAACAAAACGGAAATCCAGTGTTCAGACTTAGCACGTCTTCTACGTCGCCGATGAAATTTAACTCCTCCATCTCAGTAATGCGTGGAGAATTCAAGAAGATGGTGTGTGAGATGCAATCAGATTATGAATCGCAATTGGAAAAGGAGAAGGTGGAGAGAATGAGACTGGAACAACTTGTAAAGTTGTACGAGGAACGCAATGGTGATGAAGACATGTTATGAAAATTTCTTATATTCAATATACAATAGAATTCATGTACTCTTACCTTTCAAGGTAGGTACAAAGCGGCTGTAACTTACAGTTCTGGAGAGATAAGGATCTTGATGTGCTTATCCTTGTGGTTAATCAGCTCCAAGAAACCCTTCTCCACACCATCCTTTAAGGCAACCTTACCGGTAATAAGAGTTTTAACCTTCTCAACGTCCATCTTACCACTCTCCAAGGCTTCAATAACGCCCTTAAAGTCTTTAGTTTGGTAGCCAAGCGAACCAACAGACTTCTTCTCATACAAGGTCAAGTCCATAACGTAGTGAGCGACAGACTTGTGTGGCCAGATGGCGATGTTACAAGCAGTTCCATGAGCTCTGATTGCATGGATAGAAGTAGTGTAAGTAGCTGGTACACCGGAGCAGTCAAAGGAAACAGCGAAACCCTGGCCTTTGTGTCCCAACCTTCTGAGCTCTTCTGTAGCCTTTTCACCATGCTTAGAAGGGTCGAAGCCTATAGCACCGAGCTTGATGGCTTGTTCTCTTCTAATAGAAGCTGGCTCGGAGACAATGACATTGGAAGCTCCCTTTGCCTGAAGAACAAGAAGAGTAGCAAGGCCAATTGGGCCAGCACCTAGGACGAGGGCGTCCTGGCCCGCCTTAAAATCAGCCAATTCAACAGCATGCCAGACAACAGAGAGTGGCTCAATTAAAGCACAAACGTCGAGCGGGATCTTGTTGTCCACCTTTAGAATGTGCTTCTGTGAGTACTTTGAGTACTCAGCCAGAGCACCATTGTCAACACCAAGACCAAGGAAGTTGAGATCTTCACATGTGTTGGTATATCCCAATTCACAAGAGACACATTTTGGCTCTCCTTGACGGGTGTTCTCCGGCTCAGTGAAGTAGTGAATACGGTCATCACAGTGTCCGGTGGCTTCCACAACGACATGGTCGCCCGCCTTGAGGTGCTTCACGTCAGAACCAACCGCATGGACAACACCAGAGAACTCATGGCCGAGAACTAATGGCAGTTTCTTACCAGAGATTCTATCACCGGTTTGGGCGGCAGCCTCGAAGAAGATTGGATGCTCATATTCATGCAGATCGGAGCCACAAATACCACAGAAGGCCACCTTGATAACAACGTCATCCGGCTTTGTGACTTGAGGGACTGGGATAGCTGTGTTATATCTAATATCCTCAGATCCATGGTACTGGAGACCCTTCATGGTGCTCTGAAAGCATTGGCGGCTTGTGGAGATGGATCTGACAGCCATTGGAGTCACAGGGGTGGAGAAACAAGCCCTGAGGGCGAGTTGAACAGGCATTCTGGATGCCAGTCTTGTGGTTGTTCTCAACATCGCTGGGTATCAATTGATGTTGCAGAGGGCTGAGATTGCGTTCAAAAAACCAAGAAAGAGAGGCAAGCAAGGGGCAGGAATGGATATATATATATATATGTATATAAAGAGATAAGAGAGGGAAAAGACACAGCCTCACACCTTTATTTCTCTGACCCGTTTCGAACGGCGCTGAGACCTAAAACAGGTGTACAGCGCAGACAGCGCGCGACGCCTGTCGAGGGGCAACTGTGGGGTGATGCCTTGACGGGGGAACCTAAAAGCCCCCAACAAAGTGCCATTAGAAGCCAGCAAATTGCAGGGGGCAAAAAGAGAGGGAAGGAGAAAGAGAAAGAGAGAGGGAGAGCAACGAAACCCCTAGTCTATTTTGCCACACTGGCTTCGTAGCCCTTGGGGCACCCCACACCTTTTAGATTCTGCAATGTACAAACACGCCGGGATGGAGTCCGAAGCCCGGAACCACCATTCAGAGGTGTGTTCGGACGCCAACTGGCCGTGGAAAATCGACGGCCCGGTAGCACTCAACAGATGTTCCAGATGACTCCTTCCAAAAGCGCCAGAGGCTTGATTGGACGCATGGAGTCAAGCCCCAGAGCACGCACGAAGGCGGGGGTATGAAGCTAAGGTTTCAGAATAGCCGCCAGTTGTGGCCGCCTAGCTCCGCGAGTACATGTAGAGTCTAAGAACGTCTCTAAAGAACTGACAGGACACAGAACAAGTAGGCAGTCAAACAGAGAAATCCGTGCAGCATCCACCAGAAAGATCACTTGGCTTTAGAGACGCTGCCAATTTGTAACGATCTTCTCGAACAATTGTCACAGAAGGAATGATGCAAGCAGAAGCACATCTCTACGAACACGCCTCTCCTGCTTGACAGAGATGTCTAACATTGAACTCTCTAATACTATCCAGGTGCCTGGAGTCTCGGAGCTCTACACGAGAAAGTAAAAACTCGAAACATTCTGTGGAAGGCTCCTCCGATAAATGCGGAAGTTTTCTTTCAGGACTTGACTTGGCTTCACCAAACAAAAGAGGCTTGAAGCCCGCTGTAGCAACCAGCCAATTGAGGCTCCCTATGCGAGAGAGGCCACTTTTTATCATGCTGGTGTTAAATACCCGAAACTGGCTGACGACCGGTGTACTACGCAGCCCAAAATATTGCTGGCGAGAGAGAGAGAGAGCACAGCACACATAACAAAGCTCCTAGTACCAAAACCGACCACTCCAAGACTAATCAGGTAATTATCGCGAAAATGGCTTTGAATGGCGCTTCATCCAACTTGGAGAAGAGAACACGAAAGCTCTTATTCCCACTTGATCAAACGACCAGATTTGTTAGGAGAACAGAACAGAACAGAAAAAAAGAAGCGTCATGTTGTTGAACACAGTGACACTATGTGTGCTTGCAGCATCGGCGAATGCACAGTTCTTCAACTTCTTCGGTAATCAGCAGCAACAGCAACAGCAACAGCTGGAGTCGTTTGAAGACAAGTTCCTCAACAACGACTGTCAACGGTATCTCTGCCCAGATACACAAGCATGTGTGAAAAGTGCAGAGGAATGTCCGTGTCCGTTCCCAAAATCACAACTGAAATGCGTCATTCCGGGTACTAAGCAATTCGTGTGCATTTCCAAACCTTCCACTCTTAATGAGGAGCTCATCAAGCTCTACGATGACCCAGTGAGGGGTCCAAAGGCAAAGACAGAGGGCCTGAGAGACTGTGGATGGGTAGAGAAGGCATACTTGGGATTGGTATAGCAGATACAAGAAGAAGGCTACAAATAGAACATGTTTAATGAATGCTAATGAGTAATTTCAATTTTTTAAATCAATCTCTATTCTTATTAGGAACCCAGCGTCTATACAAAACCTCATTAATTTTGTACAACTTTAAAATGGATTCAAAGTCACTAGCGTTATCAATCTCCGATTGATCAGGGACATCAACAAAAACGAGAACCAGGTTCTTGCGGACTCCAGAGATGACTCTGTTAACACTGGAAAGCCAGAAATAGTCTTTACTTGCTGCAACATTCCTCGAGTGATCGGCATAGTTGGGCAGCAACAACAGCGCGAATTCAGCGTGGTGGAATGGTGGACCACGTTTGTAGAGTAGCCAGTCAGTTCCGAACTTGATAGCGGATCTTACACACCATCCAAGAGATCGATAATGATGGTATACCACATAGTTGAGAATGAAGGAATCATCAGCCAACTTGTTTTTCCACAACGAGTCAAGAAGTTGTTGTGTCGAGAGTGTTGAACCTTCTCGAACAATGTCAACAGACAGAAGTGCAAACTTAAGGAAAAAGACCTCAACAGGCTGGAGTTGAAGAGTTTCAATGTCAATAAATTGGTTATCCTTGTCTAACAACACGTCATCCTCATCACGGACATATGTCTCTCTTTCCAACTTTACATCGATATCTTTATCTCTCAAGTCCTTAAGTCTGAGTCTCTCTTCGATGAATGAATCCACAATGCCTCGCTTCTTCAGCTCGGCCTGCTTAGACTCAAGCTTTGCGCGCTCCGTCTTGAACTTTTTTCTCTCTTCTCTTCTCAAAGAAGTGATCTCCTCCCTAGTTAGGTTTTTGAACTCACCCAGCCCAAGTCTTTTCTGGGTACGATCACTCCACGACGGTTCAGATCTACTGAGAACACCTTTACCGAAGAACCCTTCACTCCAGAGCGTCTTCATGTGTTCAGCATCACGCACAAAGAAGTGACCATGCTCGTCACACTCCACCAGCGTCTTGTCCAAGGTCATTGATGACGCCCAGAACACATAGAGACAGTATAACCATGACACAGGATTGTGTGGAATGATTTCTGGGAGTGCAATGGGATGGACAGGGAGTGCGAATGGATATCGCAAGCCTAAAGGAACACGCTTTGACATGTTTCTATTGCTGTGTTAGTTGCCACACCTCTTGGAATGAAGATCCAGCGACAGGATGGTAGAGAGGGAATTCATATCAGATACCGTTGTAGTCTTGAGAAATCATTGTGCCCACATTGACTTTCGTCTTCGAGCAACAGGAATGGTTGTCATCATTTGAGGCCTCTCTCACCTCAGTCTCTCTCCGTTTAAAGTCACTCACTTTTCTTTTAATGGAAACAGCAGATTGCGCCCATCAATTCAATTAGCTGGGGAACATCTGGGGACAATTGGATCAGTAAGAAACAGCTTTGTCGAGCTGCAGACCTTGGGAAAACAGGAAAGAGTCTGTCAGGTAACAGTGAAGCAAAGTGCGGAAAATTTTGCTTTGTAGGAAGCAAGTCCGGCATTTGAGGTACGGGCACGAAATAACGGTACGAGCACATGAGGAGTTCTTTTAAGGGCTTTGTAAAAGGCTCTGAATTTTACAATTGTTGTTTCTCTGGGGCGTTCTTGGAGGAAGAAAAACATTCATGGGTGGCCTTCAGTTTGGAACAAATATGGGATTGGAAATTGCGAAGCCCTCGTCCAATACTTTTTGCGATGATGTCGTACCAAGTGGGTATAGCATAGCACAAAGCCAGGTGCAGAGAAGCAGAGACGAATCCTTAAACTGGGGCTGATGTCGAACTCCTTGTATGGATCACGTCAGTAGCAATTGCATAGGCTAATGGCATTTATATCGTCACTCGCAGAGATATTGCGCGATGAGCTTTAAAAGGGCCAGTTTGGCTGCAGCCAGTTGTTGACTTGGTACCCGCCTATCCGCAGAAAGTGTACACCACCCAAAAAGAACGGTGCAGCAATCTGTTGGAATCATTTAGAATACACAATTTCGTTAAACTAAGACCTGCTCCGACGATTGAGAGGCCTACTAGCAAATGAGGTCAACGATGTGCATAATGTTTCTCCTTGACCAGGCTTGGACATGCAGTCTTAGGAGCATAATGTGTCAACTCGGAAAGCGCAACGAATCATGTAAAAGAAAATCTAGAAGGTGACAGGCATTACGGTAGCAGACTTGTTGGAACAAGAGGCGTTTAGAGAGTACACTGAATGTTGAACGTTTTCAGGCCCTGAAGATCTGCAAAATAAGGGATGTCGACCTAGTTCTAGTCACATCAGCATATGAAACCACGACTTTCCGACGTCGGGATGCAGGATCTCACATCTCACATTTCTTAGGAACAGATCATTTTTCATTAACTATTTTTGAGGATTAAGCTCCCGAGTTACCTCCTGCCACCGGGAGTAGCCTACGTCCTATATGAAGGACACTATACTTCGAGTACGGAGTCCAAGATTGGTGAACCAGAAAGATGACAAAATGCACAGAACCGCGGCCATAGAGATTTGACCAAAACCAGGCTTTGCGTTTCATTTTCCATCACACACACTAATCCTGCACCTTTTTGATGTCCGGTTGACCAGCTTGAAGCCTAGATCTAGCGCTAAGGTCTATTGAGAGAAGAAGAAGGGCCTCGAACTGAAAGCGAGGAACCGTCACCGACGCCACGAAGGCTTGAGGCCTCCAAACGGGTAATCACTACCGGTGACGTCGAGAGGCTGTTGTCGATTGCTGAACAGATAGCTGCAAGCAGAAATCCGAATATCACTCCAGCTTGAAGGAACAACCACTCAAACTGTTCTGATCTGTTAATCCGCTCGGAACCTTCTAACCACCCGCTCCCTCTCTGCTTGACGGGGAGGAGAGCGAACCTCAGCATTAGCTCGAGTTGAGATCCTCTGTAGCTTGTTACGGCCGTTATGGAAAGATAAACAAGAACTGTTTCGGTGGCAAAGAGCAGAAACAGGGCCGTGCAAAGAGGCCGGGTGGAAATTAGGCAGATAAATTATTGCCGACTGCATCTGCCGACTGCAGTCTCCTACGCCATAACGGCCATCGTTTCTCACAGCAATATTAACATGGCTTTCTGCGGTTCAGCATCCTATAATCTGAATTTATATATCATTTCAAGGGCTTGACCCTGGGAATGGTGCTGGTAGAGCGGTGGGCCATTTTTCATTCGTCCCCAAGCCAAGAATAAGCGGCATATCAAGAAAAAGTAGTAAGGCCACAGGCAACTAGAACCATCTGAGTAATAACCGTTATTGGCTCAACCCGCCCAACCGCAGGCATAAAGAGCAAAAAAGAACGCCTCGGGGAGTTTAGAGCAAGGTCAGGAGGACCGAGCTAGGGAGAGAGCCTACAATAGCGATCACCTGAGCTGGAAGAAGTAGTGAAGAAGGAAGAGATAGTCGCTTATCCTTCTTCAACTTAAGCATAAAAAGCTCTGGTGTTGGCTATGTCTTTCAGGTTCATGTTAGTTCACCTGCTGAAGAATAATGCTCCATTGCTGGAGAACCGGGGGTGTGGGGCTTTCTGACTATGGGCGTTAGAGGGCCAGGCCTGAAACGATGGCTCTGAGATGGGCCAACAAGGAAGGGGGTATACTGCACAAGACATCTGTGTGCTGTAAGGAAGAGGGACATATTCAATGCACAAGGAAGATCGTTCTTAAGGGAACTTCCATGGCAATGCTGCTCAAGCCACATCAAGGCGCGCATGTATATATATTTGTCGTTCTTATCAACTTCGCCTGTGGTGTTTGACTCCATTTTCCAACCCGTTGTCTGCTAGACCATTCTTTCCTCTTATTGGGTTGTCTGGCGATGAGCCGCTCTAGGTTTTGCCTTCTTCTAACGAATATCTGTGCTGTGATCTGCGAGTTGGCATGTGAAGTTCTTGAGTAATTGGATTGTGCAGTACACTTCGTCCGTTCTGCAGGATGCCCAGAAATTATCAAGCTCAACCTTGAATATACAGCTACACAAGCCGGTACTGACCTTGACAGTCAATACGTGAACGATTGTAAAATCTAAGGGGCACCGTATCACGCTGGGAGTATCTGTGCGCACTGTACTGCGTGGCTGCGCGGATCCTGCTAGTATATCCTTCTCCAGCGCCAAACTTGGATGGCATCACATTGCAGGATGGTCGATTGCTTCTGGAATCATTAGCATAGTTGCTTGCCAGTTTCTATGGAAGTGAGTGTTATGGTATAATACCGACAGCGGTATCAGCACACGGGGACTCAACGAGCCCAATCGGAGATGGTACCTAGACAGTGCCTTTTCCCATATTACTAAGCAGTTATATAAGGACCGCCTTGGTGCTTCTAAAGAGTTCTTTTCTTTTGGATGCAGGTCGCTGTGATATCGGTTGGGTAAGCTGTAGCCTCCGGGCTCATGCAGACAGTTGATGTCTCTCCCTAGGATCAATGGACTTGCCTATGGTTAGTCCTGGCCCTGCACGTCTCGTTAATAAACAAAGCAATGCCTGCAATCAACGTATATATATTCCACAGGTAACAATTGACGACATGTAACTTCAGCTTAACCCCCAATTTCCTTTTTAGAAGAGCGTGTGATTGGCCAATTAATATGGTCAAAAGCTGGCTAAGTGCAGATCTCACAGAGAGTTTCAATCAAACCAGTAAATTTCATCCTAATAGCTGTATTGTATATTTGAATTGATTACAAGAACCTGTAACCGAAGACACTGACAATGGGGTGAAGTATCCCATCCTTATTTTACTCCATTTTACTGTACAGTTTCCGTGGTATGGAGGCTTTATATACTCCTTTGCCGACTGGAAATATTTAGGAGTAAACTATTCTAGTGATTAATAAATCAAGTGGTCCATGATGGAGTAAATGAGTGGTTCACAGAATCAGACGTTTCGGACCCATCATCTGGTCTTTTGCTTCTGGGGGGACAAATAATCACTTGTTCATAGCCGGCACACGAAACCTTGGACTTCTCGCACTTGTAACACTGTGGTTTACGTTCATCACATTTGATCCTACGCCGGCGACAGGTCAGGCAGGAGGTTCTGACGCGACGTGATCTTATTCTTTGATTTATTGGGGGAAGATTGTTATTGAAATTTTCTGGTTTTGTGTTGGCCTGCGATGCTTCATAGTTAGTCATTCTTATTTGTGACATTTGAGGAACATGTTGTGGAAAGTTATGCTCAGAATGAACAAGTTGATTTTGCGGTTGATAGGGCTTTTGGTCTGCGCCATAAGGAATATAATCTGATTCTCGTGGTTGAGAACAGGGACTCTGTGGCTGTGAATAGTTGGTTTGTGGGCCGTCACCAACGTGCTGTTGAGTCGATGATGGGCGAGCATAAAAGAACTGTGGACTAGGATGGAAAATAGTGGAAGAACTTTGAGGATATATCAAAGGTATCGAGGGGGAGTGTGATTCATGTTTGAACCCTGGCGTAACAACTAGAGGAGGCTGGTTGTCAGAGAGATGTTGTGCCTGCGCTTGTAGCTGCTGTGGGGGTATTTGAGGAGACACTGAAATGCCAATATTACAGCTTTGTGGAGAATTCAAAGATTGTTCTGAATATGAATAAATGCTGGCATCTTGTGATAGGGTAGTGGTTGCGAGTGGGCTTTGGTTTTGTGTTGTATCAAGATTTAGAGCAGGTCCCACTGGGGATCGTTGTAGTTGAATAACCGGCGATGGGGGACTAGCGACGAGTAATCGAGAGATTGGTGGAAGTGAAACAACTCCGGATTTTGAAGTATATCTAGAAGTTTCAGTTTGAATAGCAGGTGCGTTAGACGCTGAATGGCTCGTTCGGGTACAAATACGTTGAGTTGTTGTGGCCGGTTGATTTGGGTGGGACGCCGAAGGCATTGTAATCTTGTTGAGCCCGTTGAATGCGGAGATCGGCTGTTAGGAATTAGACAGTTCGTTGTGATGAGTGGGATATTTATCCTTTAGAGTTCTAAGGATAATAGGGAGGATTCTCAAGTCACCGTCACTTGGAGGTGATCAACAGGGTCGAGAGGTTAAGGAGAAGTACTGGGAGAAACAACGGCGGAGAGTGCAAACCCAATGCATATAAATAAAGGAGACAATAAAAATGTCTTAAAAAGGAGACTCTAGAAAATGCGGACGTCATGAGAGAGGCAAGGATGCGGAACGAATCCGACCACCTCGGCGTGGTTTTATACACGCGAAGGCCGTGAGTCCGTCAAGTGTCGAACAGGCGCAGTTACCTATACATAAGCATCGCAGAAAACTTTAAACCAGTAATATTTGCGTCATGCATCTTCTCTGAGCATTTGAACACCTAATATTTGGGCCAGAGCTCCACCACCGGATGAAGGACAAACCAAGATTCGAAGGCCGGCGCCTTCAACGAAGAACCACCCCGCAACGGACTGCCTTAAACAGAGGTAGATCGCTTGTCACCTATTGTAGGCAGCCAGTGAGCCTCTCAGTGAGACCTGCTGTAATCTCCTACTTTCCGCACTAGCGAGCAGAATATTGCCGGATAGACGTAGAGTACTACCAACAAGTGCCAGAGCTCGCAAAAAAAAGGGCTAATCCCTTTTCAAAACTGGTGCTGAAAGTGGAACGAAACCAGCATAGTTCTGGTATCGGCAGGCTTGTTCTTTTAGTAATCTTGGACTACCTTGTAGCTATCCCCGGTTGGTGGCCAGGATAGCTGTAAAGTGCAGCCTCCAGAGACATAATACCGTATATCTTCACATGAGAAGACCTGCTGGCCGAAGGCATGGGCAAGGAGTCTCAATACAGTTATCCGCCTTCAACCTACAGAGAAAAAGGGCCCCACATTGTCCATTGCCATGTGAGATGCTGAGTGCTGTCTGTTGAAGCATCTAGAAGCACAAGGCTTACGTACAGAAGTGCTCTTCCAGTGCAGAAAAGGGCCGCACCAGGTGCCTAACGGGTTCTTCTTCCACATATAGTCGAGCCCGAGAAACCCCTCCTCCACGCACACACCACTCTTAAGTGATCTCACAGAAGCAAAAAAATTGCAAGGAGGCTGACGGCATGCTTCAAGTGGTGGCGCGCTGCGGCATGCCGGAACCTAGAGGAGTAAGTACTTGCTCAAGAACCACATCAACAATGGGCGCCTTGCCGAAACCGGCAGCCACCCTGCCGGCCATGTCTTGGAGTTGCATGCGCACAGAAAGGGCCAGGGGATGAAATCTATGCAGCACAGACAAAAAGACCAGACAGCAAGGCCTGGGTAACTGACTGTTGGGAAAGATGTGCGCATTAGCTGAGAGGGCGCTACACAGAAGGCTCGTTTGGTGGCAACAACACCCTCCTTGGTTACCCAGATCTTGAGTGATCACCGCTAGTCAGGCAGCCTCCTAACCTTAAAGTTGAGCTGGATATGAGCTGTGCTACTGATCCAGCGTGCTTAGTGACATCAGTCGCTTAGTCTGGACAAAGCGCTGAAAGTGATATCAAGGCAGGTGGTAGAGTGGGTTACCCTATGAAAGGGGGCACTTTTAAAAGGTAATAGGAGTAAACAGATTTCCTTCTCCATGAAATTGAACACCCCATGGCTAGGCCCTGCGCTCGTAAGTCACTAGCTGAGCTATTAATCAATCTTTCAATTCAATTTCGATTTCTCATAGCACCGGCAGGACGGAGCTTCAGATCAGAGAGGTTGGGCCCTGATGCCGTATACATTTTTACAATCCTAGTCATTTGTGCTCATACTCCATGTCCTATTTTCTAGCACGATAATGCGCAGTGATTCTACGAAGACGTACACAAGCACACACAAGAAGATTGTTTATTTGCTCAATGAGCTCTGTTAGCTGTTCTTGGCTTTGCTCTAATAATACTGTCCACTCTGAGAAGCACTTCAGCAGCCTCAGACGCAGAACTCACCACAGCTCTTTTGAGTTTATATGACTCCACAATTCCCAGCTCTCTAACATCGGTGATTTTTCCGTTCTCTAGGTCAAGACCTGAGGTTGTCATGCCATTGTAAATGGCTGATCTCAACTTAGTGACAAGCTCGGATGCATCAAAACCAGCATTATCGGCAAGAATCGTCGGTAGCTGTCTCAAAGCACGAGCAAAGGCCTCTACGGCCAACGCTTTCTTACCCTCCACGTTCTGTGCAGCAGTATCAACAGCCTTAGACATAATCATTTCTGAACAACCAGCACCAAGCACAGTTCTGGTCTCTCTGGTGGTCTGTGAAAGCACCGAAAGGGCATCGTGCAAAGAACGTTCAGATTCATCAAGGACCTGCTCCGTGGCACCTCTCAAGACAATAGTACAAGCCTCACCAGCAGCACATCCTGAAAACTTGGTCATAACATCCTCACCGATAATGATCTCCTCAATGGACTTACAAGAACCAAGCTTGACAAGCTCTGGGTTATCGAATGTAGAAACAACTTCACCACCAGTGACGAGGGCAAGTCTCTCCACACCTTCGAAATCAGCATGCTCAATAGAGTTGATTCCCGAATCAGTGAAGAGCTGTTCTGGATAATCATAGATCAATTGACGGTTGATGAAACAGTTGATACCAAATTTGGAAATCTTGGCCACTTTGCTTTTCATCTTTTCACGTTCAGCCTTCTCCAGTTCAGCCAATTTAGAAGTGGAATCCACTTTGAACTTAGCGCCAAAAATCTTAACTTTATCGGTGTCCAAGGATGTGTTTGCAATAAGAATCTTGGCATTCTCAACCTTCTTAGGCTGTGAGTTACCAAAACGTTTGTTCAAAATGAAACCTTCGTCAAGGAAGGAATCCGAGAGTTTACCACCAATCTTCTTGATTATTTGGATATGTTCGAGATTTGTAGATCCCTTCAATCTCAAGATGGCCTCAACAGCCAATTTAGAGAACTGTTCTTTGTCCTGACTCAGAATTTTTGAAGACAACGTCGTCTTTGCAATGCTGATGAGATCATCGTAGAATTTCTGGGATTCGTTGGAGTGATCAACTGCACACTTCTCCAAAGAATCCAGAGCAGCATGGGAGGCAATTCTGTAACCTTCAATGATGGTTTGTGGGTGGATTCTTTGATCGACAAGCTTCTCAGCCTCTCTAAGCAACTCAGCAGCGAGGACAGTGACGCTGGTTGTACCATCTCCAACCTCATCGTCTTGAACTTTAGAGATGTTCACAAGAACCTTTGCGGCTGGGTTGTCCAGAGGGATGGATTTGAGGATAGTAGCACCATCATTAGTTACAAGGGATTGGTCAGATGAAGCACTCTGCAATAACTTGTCCATCCCCTTTGGGCCCAATGTGGACTTGACGAGATCGCCAACAGCGATGGCGCCGACAAAGGACGACATACGCGCATTCTCAGCACGCTCTTCGGTCACTTGATCGCCGTAAATGTTGACACTCTGTGATGCTGTTAGTACAGAACAGTTATTATATCTTAATGGGGATAAAACTCACCATTTTTGTTGGCTCAAGGTCACCAGTTTACACGCTTTAAAGTGGTCTGTAGTTGTCGCCTTCGCCTTTCGACGCGTTTTCGATGGCGATTGCCGCAAAAAAATAAAAATAGCCAGAGACGGAAACTAACCTATTTGGGAACTACACCGTTTGGAAATTAAATGACTTTTTATGCCTTTCTATACCTTACACCAGACCGCTAAGAGTGAGTTTCTCCAGGAAAGGAGCAAGATCTTCCTTTCGGATCTCAATGATGGAACTTTCGAACGAATCAATTCTAACTTTGGCTCCCGTTGATGCTGCGACTTGTTGGAAGGCCACGCTAAACGTGTTGAGTAGGGCTGTCGTTTGATGCAGGTCTTCCATGGTCCTTCTACCTCTTGGGTAACGTGGTGCAAGCCCAATGACAAGATATGTATCGGTACTTTCATCCAAAGCTGCCATCACAAGCGGAAGAAGGGTCTTATCGAATTCTGCACAACTTTCTAAAATCCAGTTTCCCAGTCTTGTGAGAATGAGTGGGTTCTTGAACATTTGGATATCTGGGGAGTCCTTCAGTACAGCAAGACGGTAGATCTTTAGGTTCCTTAGTTGCCTCTTCTCTAGCACAGCCATTCCTGTGTTGAACACCACCTTCTGAAACTGTTTGGCGTACTCCAATCCTCTGTTGATACGTTCCATATCGTTATCCAAAGCATCCCAACTCTGCCAAAAGTTATTGATCCAAACCTTCTCTTTCTTGGAAATGAGCTCATTAATATCATCGTCGTTATCTTTGTCAACAATAGTTGGAGAATTGTCATGTTCAAGAAGTGCACTAATTGCCTCTACACATTCACTGGCAGACAGTGAACCTCTGAATCCATATGTTCTCAAGAATCCTTCTCTAACGAGGTCATCCAGCTCATAGTGACCTAGTACTTTACTGAATGTAATATTGAGATTCTTCTTGATATCACTGTTCATGTATAGCCAATTTTGTCTTGAGTCTTGTAACGAGATACCCATACGGGCAAACATCTTGTGCAGTTTCTTTCGACCATCTTCTCGCCAGATGTTCAGCTTGGCATTGACATAATTCGAATAAAAGAATGAGTCGTATAACGTCCAATGTCGTAGCAGGAACAAATAATAATCTGTGTCAATAGAAAGACTTGATGTGTCGGCGTTTTTGGATGAGTTTAGCGCCGTTGGATTAAGTCTGGCAACCTCAGCCTTCAATGCGTCAAATGTAGTGCGGTAAACTTCTGGGTATTGATTGTCAAGTGAGATCGTACCTATGATAGTGAGCCAAAGGTTTTCAATATTTGTTTCACCGATTTCTGAGAGTAAGGTGTAGACTTGAAGTGAAACGGAAACCGTTATAGTTGCACCTGTGGAGTAATATTGTTCCACAACCCTCTCATTATTTTTTATCTGGCGTTTCTTAGACTTACTCTCCTGTTTCATTTTTCTTTTTCTCAATTGTGAACTTGTGAGCTCTTCTTCATCATCATCTGTAAGGCCCTCAACAGAACTCTCATCCTCGTCTTTGTCCGTGTCATCGTCACTATCACTATCTGTATGGTTCTCTTCCCCGTCTTGTAGACTTATCAGTGATGTATAAGCATCCCTCTCTTCAGCTAGTTCTTTATCAATATAGCCATCATCTAGGCACACGACGATATGCGATCCAAATATGTTATCGAGATTCCATGGTTTATGTCCATCAATGACGTAAATGCTCCTGCTTGTATTGAATGTGCCATAAATATTGCGGTTCTCCTGGTCTACAAACTCGGAGGCATCAATTTCAAAGAAGGACTCAAGGTCAACCATACCTCCACATCCTAACAAGATGATATTCGTGACATCATCATCGAGTTTCTCGTAATGGGACTTCAGATCTGTGTATCCGACAATGGGCACAAGTTGGTACTGAATGAGCTCTTTCTTTAGCACACTGGTGAGAATCTTCGAGGCACATAACGCATCGACGTTCAAGCAGGCCACAAATATAATCAGCTTGCAGGTCGAATGTGATAGAGATGTCTTCTTGATGTTCTCAAACGCCTGGTGGAAGTTTCCCCGTGTGATGTACATTGTGAGACACTCTTCTATATTTCTGAGCGCCACACCACGTACTACCTCCACAGAAGACTCCACACAAGAAACAGATACTGGTTACTGAACACAAAACTGCTCGTTGAGGCCCGAAATCTTCTGTTGATTGTTCCCACAAAATAGACGCGTCGCTAAATCTTCGTGTAGCGCGTCGCGGAGAGTTCGCGCTAATGACCGGAATTCGATAAATTCCGGTAACGGTGGGGGCAGCATATTAATCTCCAAGACAACGAGCTTCAAAAAGTGTAAACAAACAATGTTTCAACCACCTTTTCCCTCGCTTACACTCCACTTGAATTCAAAGAGGGAGCATCTCACAATATGGAGCCATTGAGAGACTCGACCAATGTTATTGCACAAGCACCCGTGCTACAATTTGCGGCGAAATCGCCTCCTAAATTGGTGATGAGCTCTCCGAGCCGCCGTGAATTGAAGGACGACCCCATGAACAAGCCACCTTCAAGACTCTCTCCATTTAAGGGGGCAAGATCCACGATGACTGCAGAGCAAATCTTTGCCACGACCCCTGGCCGAATCATTAATTCATGCACGCAGAGTGAGGACAGGCAACCAGGGCGCAAGGGCACCATCAGATTTGATTCTCTTAAGACGATGGCGTCAAGTAATGTCAATCGCCATATCACCCCATCTCGCATGGTGTCAAGCAAGAAGAGACTCTCACATTCCGAACAGCCAGCGTCACGTATCAGCCGTTCTAGTAGTTTGGGCACTCGTGATCCTGCGACCAACTTGATGGAGTCATTCACCCAAAAGTCTATCCTTAAACGCAAACTGAGTCCGCCTCCTGAAGCTGACGAAAGCAATGAGATGGACTTGGCCACCACTCTCAATACATTGAAGAATGCAGAAACTGCCAAAAGCGTCATGAAAAATCTCAAGTCTGGAGCTGCACAGCCTAGAAAGAAAAGAGCCGTTGTCACTTTTGAGAAGAACATCGATAGTGTGGCTAAGTTGGCCAGCGTTACTACAAATGACGAAATGGAGGTCAAGGATATGCTCCAGAAGATTTTACAGAATCAGGAGCTGATGATGACGGAATTGAGCGCGCTTCAGTCTCAAGTGAACAGTTTGGAAAAGCGTATCTCATGAACATTTCATTCATTATGTGAAATATGGACTTTAATGATATCAATTGCTGCAAGAGAGTCCTCTTCGGAGGAGTGTTCACCAGTTTGGATTTTTCTTCCAAGTAAATCAAATGCCAACTCTTTGAGCGCATATTTTCTCAGAAGACTCTTTGGGAACAATATAGCCGTATCAACAACTCTGTTATGGACCAATCTCAATGTGTTCAGGTCATTCTCCAGACCATGCCCCACAATTATGGTTTGTTCATCAATTATATCACCAAATATGCAAGACAATGTCTCGTCCAACGTCTTTGCGGTTTCGGGAATGTCAGAAACACCACTCCATGTGGTGTTCAAATCCAAAACTGCTCCTGATGGTTTGGCAATCTCGTCATACAAAACCTTTCCTGTATAAAAATCCATGATGGTGAGTCTGACAAGTTCCATTCCCTTTGTTGTGTATCCCATTTCACAATCAAGTCCAACAATTCTCTTTTCATCCGGTGATAATGGTTGTGGTGTCTTTCTGAAGGGGATTAATCTGTGAAGCTCCTTTGCAGAATCTGCTTTGAAGACATGATATGGGGCATTCTTACACCCACGTGACTCTCCGACAACCTCTGAACAACATTCCCAGTATCTATTATTGTCCTCAAATCTCTTCTTACGTTCATGGAAGACACAAGTTGTTGGTTTCAGGATGTCACGGAGAGCAAACTCATGTGCACAACGGTTGCACTTCCTTTGCGCACTTTCAGAAGATTCATCTTCCTCTACCTCTGGTATCTCTGTGACATAATCATTTCTCTTGAGTTTTTCTGTAGTGTGGATGAGCTTAGACACAGCATCGTAGCTCTCACTCCGACTGAGTTTTGCCACACGAGACCTCACCGGTTTGACGTAATAGGCTTCATTCTTACGGGCCTTGGAAACAGCGTGGGTCATGTTGACCTTGTAAGTGTTTGATGTGGATGACTTTGCGACAGTATATTCCAATTCTACCGCTTGTGTGCGTGGAAGTGGGACCTTGTTGGCTTCGAAAGCGTGGATAAGAGCTGTTATGTATCTCATTCGTTGCGTAACGGTGGCTGGAGCGCCCACTCCAGGAAGAACTTTGGGGGTGAACGATTTGAGATCTTGCAATGGCTCTGATGGCAGTGATTCTGTAATTTTGAGTCTCTTGATCTTACCATTCTCTGGTGTGGATATGGCAGATATTGCACGTTTGGGCGTTGGAAGCGCGTGATTGAAGATGCAATGAGGAAGGTTACACGAGCCGAGTTTTGGGCATCGTGTATTAGAGAAGTATCCCGAAGTTGAACGAAACATGTATCTCCACATGAACTCTTTGCGATACAACTCTGGCGCTATGGCGAGGCTGGTGCTGTTGCTTGGTGCTTGATATGGTGGTTGTTCTGTGTGGGAATTTTTCATTTGTTCGTTACCCTCAAGCAACATTCAGCGGTAGTAAGGAGACCACAGCTGCCATGACAGCTTCAGACAACGAATCGGAGTTCGTGTATTATGTCCTGACACTGTGAGTTGTTTGTATATATCGTACGTGACTTTGAAAACGCCCCGCTAACTTATCACACAGGACATACGATACCACACACGAGGACGAGACATCGTCTATCAACACCGACTCAGTGACGTGGCAAACACTGATACGAACTGCGCTGAAGAATCTACACGGTGTTTTTGGCTCTTCCATTGAAGCTGATATCATAAAGACACAGAGCAGGAGTGCACTCGTTCGTGTACACAGAGATGACACCGCTAAGTTCAAGTCGTCGCTGGTCACATATAGACCAGGCCTTTCAATGTTTGGATTCGAGGACGTCCAGGCCTCCATCTCCCTCAAGGACGCATCGAAAGATACAAAGCTATAATTAAGATTCAGCCTTTGTATGCATGAATAAATAATGACGTTCATTTTTACTTCCATTGGAAAAAGCCACAATTGTATTTGTTTGCATCTTCTTCTTTAATAATTTCCCCTTTGTCTTTTGCACAGGTCCAAAATTTGCGCCCTTTGTTCTCTGCCGTACGTGCAGTCTTCAATACGCAGGATTGCTTGTGTTTGCACAGAGGGATTATCTCATTATCCAGGAGCAGCCTACCTTGGGAGAGCTTTATTGTTGCTGCTGACTGAGAGGATACTGCTGATTTCCTATCTGGCTCTTCACGGCATGTGCTCGGCAACTCTTTGATATCGTCAGAAATAATCTCAGTAGCCGGCTTTGGCTTGAAGAAGGTCAGGACTGATGGCGACTTCTTGGTAATCCTGTTCTTTTCTGAAACAGTTACTGGTTTGGTCTTTGGCTTTTTTGTCTCTTTTGAAGCACTTGATGAAGGTGGTGTCTGACTCCCAGCCTTTCTTTTAACATTGGCAAACATGGCCTGAATATTTCTTGATGTGAACTTGTAGACGTACCTGGCTTCAAGTTTTGGCATTGGACAATCTGGAACACATCCTCCGTAAGATGTTACGTCGAAATCAGTAAAGACCGGACAATGGTCTGATCCCATTAAGAAGGGCCAAATATCTGCCTGTGAAGTGTGTCTTGCGAATAGCTCAGTCGCCATAATTAAGTCAATCCTTGAACCAAAATTTCCCGGACGTGAATTGGTCATGGTGTTCCAAACAGTATACATCCCTTGTCTTCTTCCTTGACATTTCCTTGTGGTATCGATCAAAATTCGCCCCTCAGGTGGCGCTGATCTATCAATGGAGTCAATCAGAATTTGATTCAGTAGTATGCGTGGGAGTGACAAGTTGATAAATTCAATTGCCTGGTCTTTGTTGACTTCTTCGAATATGTTTTCATCAGCACGTTGTAGCAGACCAGCCTTGTAGAGTTCACTCAATGCATCAGCTCGATCAATGAGGTCTCTTGCAATGTTGATATCACCCATGAGAACAACTTGTTTTCCTAATGCTTGCAGGTTTCTGATTCTTTTTAGAAGAGCTTGTAAAAATGCTACTCTCATCTCTTCACCTTCATCTGTGCCCATCGAGTTGGCGGGGCAATACACTGAGATGACGACCACTCCGTTTGCCAACTCAATCACAACGCAGCGCCCTTCGCAGTCAATGCTTCTGCACAAAGTTTCATCCAAATCAGGGTACCCACCAATGGAATCGTCAGAATCACTATATGGTAATTGAGTCTCGTGCGAAATCAGAATACCGGTGATACCCTCCTCAGCCTTGACTACTTTCAAGCTCTTCCTAATGCACTCTGGCTCATCATCCTTAGGTACCCGTACATAGACACCAACACCAGCGTAGCCTTTCTTCACCAACGGAACGGAGATGAACGACGAGTATCCAGAAACTTTCCCAACAACCTCATCTACGTCTCTGCTTGACACTTTCAGTTCCTGAAGTGTGATGATGTCGCCACGCAGTGACTCGAACACGGAGCTTAACGTGCGCAGACGCGTCCAGGGATGGTAGTGGAAGAGAGTCCTCACACCGTTGACGTTGAAGGTCACAAAGCGGATATCCCCATCCTTCTTATTTGGAATGCGATCCAGTACCATCACGCACTCATTTGTTTTAACCGCCCGGTAGTTTCTGCTGGAGTTGCGGTCGATGACGGGTCGTGCTCGATAGTTATCGCGTCCGGTGCTTCTGTTTACTTTCCAGTTGGAAAACCACACTTCTTCTTCAAGATCAACGGCGCCCAGTGATTGAGACCGCCCCGCAAGATGACAAAAAGACGTGAGGACGTTAAGCGGCAGCTCTTCAGAGGTCTTGCATCACACTCAGAGGCGTCATCGCGGTCGTTGGATGCCTCAACCGCAGGACTTCTCTCTCGCACCCTCCGTAAGGAGTCTGGCAAGTACAAACGTCAACCACAGGCTCCAGCGCCTGATGAACCACAGTTTGTTATCCACAAGTCGACTCCTCCACAAGACTTCCAGATATTCAGCTCAAAGCACCCGCTCAGGGAGTCTCGACTCCAGGCGCTTTCGACAGGAGAGGCAGCGCTAGACGAACTCTTTCATCGACATGGGGGAGTGGACGACGATTCTGGGTCGGAAGACGACGAACCCGATCTCTCAGCCGTGGCAGCTCCGAGTCATATCATTCAGGACGATATTCTTATAAGTGTACCAGGATACTCGCGTGAAGAAGTCACTGCATCGAAAAGGCTGGAGATTAACGACCGTAAGAATGTTCGTCTCTCTAGAGTGAATCCATTGGATAGAGCATTCACCCATAACGATTTCCTTAAGGGTCTCGGTGCATCAAAGACGCAAGAATACAATATTATGAATATGGAGTATAACGAACGTGTTGACGTGCTCAAAGAAGAGATACGATTGCGGAAAGAGCACGAACAGGATATATTGGATGCCAATCCAGATAATGAGAATGCAGTCCGATACCATGAGGCCAGATTGGAGATGCTCAGGGAAGCAGTATCTAATCTTGAAGTCGATGGTTGGAAGTATCAAGTACCTAGCTATATCAACGGCTGAGCTAATGTATATGGATTATTGCTAATGATTTCACGAGCGCACGCATTATTACGAAAAGAGAGAATCGTAGTAAATTCTACAACCAGAGACTACAATATGGCTTCATATTATCTATCATGTCATTGTCATTGTCATCTCATAAATTATTCTTTCCAGTCCATGATCTTTCTTCTCTAGTAAAATTAGCATCATTAAAAAAAGCAAATAGGGGTATCAAAAATTGGGGTATCAAAAATTAGGGTAACAAAAAAAAAAAATCAGTATAATAACATGCGTTGCTTCACCATTCATCTCTATCCATAATATCAGAAGGAATGGCCACTGAAACAGAGTGCACACCTCCCAGGTTCATATTTTTCACTTCAACTGGCATTTGTGATTCTTCATCACCATCTGGTGGTGGCCCATATTCACCTTCAAAGATCACTGCTCCTGCTTTTCTTCTAATCTCAACAAATTGCGCTTCGCATGTGTTTAAGATGTCAGAAGCTGTGGGCCTGTTCTCTGGGGAAGGTGAAATCATCCATTCAACGAGCTTGTCCAATGCACCCTTACCATCAATCAAGAACTTTGGAGTCCAAGGTGGAAGTCTCTTGGAGTTTGGATCATAAACAGAAGAGTAGGAAGACCCAGTGACACCAGTGTGATTCATCAAAGAAGAATAAGTAGAGTTCTTTGAAGTCATAGAGTCATTGTACAAGTTCACATTCAAATCCCCAGAACTCAATCTTCCAGCTTCCGAAAGGTCACCTGATCTCAACTTGTGCCAATAGACACCGTACTCTGGCAGGACAATGTTTGCAGCAATTTCCACCATGATCAGACCAAAAGAGAATATATCTGCAGGCTTATCGTATTTCTGTTGAGAGATAATCTCTGGAGCAATGTATTCTCTATCACCTTCTCGCTCAAATCCCTTTGAAACTGGGTACTGGCATGCCATACCGAAATCACCAATCTTCAAAGAGCCTTCAAAAGTTATAAAGATATTGGCAGGCTTCAAATCCAAATGTAAAATGTTTGAAGAGTGGATGTACTTCAAGCCAAGAGCAATCTCCACCAAAATCTTCCATATTCTCCATTCATCAAGCTTGGACAACTTACCACTATCAGCCAAAAACTTATCCAATGGACCATTCTCGCAGAATTCCATCATAATGTAAAGATGATCAGAATGTTCCCAATCGTTAATGAAGTTGATGACATATTCCTTTCCCTCGTCATCCATAGGCTCATTATCTTGAAGTGTTTTCAATAGCTCAACTTCTTCAAAAATTCTCTTGCGACGCTTTGGTCCCAACAGAGGAGTTTTGATTCTCTTCACAGCATACTTCACACATTGAAATGTTATCTCATAAACAGTGGAGAATTCACCATTACCAACAATCTGAACGTTCTCAAACTTAGACGTGAGATGCTCATCAACAGTACTTGATACACTGGAAATGAATGCAGATACATTTCCACCAATACTTGAAATGTTGGATAAATCACCGCTGGTATCAGCAGTGATATCAATTGGCGTATGTGGGGTACTTTGACCATTAGAAGATGTGGAAATATTGGCAAAATTCAACTTCATGTTCTTGTTCAATGCCTGGATCTTTGCAGACCTTAGTTTAGTAGGAGTAGAGGGGTTATCATCATGCGTTTCATCGTCAAAGATTGACCCAGTACTATCGTCGAAATCTGATGCGAATCGAAGAATACAATCTCTCAATTCATTGGTGTTGAGTGCACGCGCAGATCTTGGAAGTGGCGCATTGGAAGCTGATGGTGATGTGTCATATGGTGTGGATTGGGAGTTGCGGAGGAGTCTGGAATTAGGGGTGTCGTTGTCATTAATTGCGGGCGTGGATTTGTCATCAATCATTGGTGAGCTTGCCGATATTACGTTAGCAAGGTTGGAACTTGGAAGTGTTTGTTTTTGAGTGGATTGGAGTGTTGTTTGCAGTGGCTTTTTACAAGGTGTTTCTGGTGGGTGGAATGATTCACTCAGGGTTCTGTTTTTCTTGCTCAGTAAACCTGAAGACATAAATGCTGTTTGAAGAGGTTTCACAAACTTATATGAGCTTGGGGTGATGAAATCAGACTCCTCTGTTGTGTTCTCGAGGCCATTCTTCAAGTTCAGTAATGGCTTGTTGTTAGCGATCGACTTGTCAAGTTTGAGTTTCTGTCTTGCAGGCCTTGAAGGAGAGTTTCCAGGCGAGTTCATAACGTTCTCTTTATTGCTTGTGCGGAAGTGAATCGATGGATTTGGAAGAGGGTGCACATCCTTGTCAAAAGGTGATTGGGTCTCATAGGTCACTTTATCTAGAGATACCATCTTTCGTAGCTTGTTGAACTTCATCTGAATAGAATTACGGTTGTCTTCAATCGATCCACTCCCCTTTGTAGATGAGAATATCAGGGGCTTCTGACTGTCATTAATGAATGGAGACATGTTTGCGCTGCTGTTGGAAGCAGGTCTCTTTAGTGAATGGCCACCTTTCAGCGATGGTGTTGTTGGCTCCTTGAAGGGAGACCAATTTTCTACTTCCAAGTTCGCATTGTCAATATCCTGATTAGAGATACGGTTCTTGAGCAGTGAGATCTTGGAAGATGCTGTCGACGATGGCCTTGGCGAAGTCTCAATGCTCAGGTTCAAGAGGCCCACACTTCTTCTGAGTCCTTGAGAGCCCTGCGACGATGATATCGTCGACTGCTTTGGTGTGCCTTCAACGTCCATGTGCTGCGATATGTCTGAGCCAAAAGAGGCGCAAGACGGGTCCTTGAGCTGCGGTGATGGCATCGATTCGTTCATGACTCTCTTCTTGGAAGTGACCAGAGACTGGTCGGCGATGATGGGCGAGGCCTGGTATTCCTGGCTCCGGCGCGTGATCATTGAACGTGGAGTGTAATGCTGTTGTAGAATATGGAGGCTCTGGGCTGATTATATGGCTCAGCAGGAGAGATCTGTTGCGTGTTTACAGTAGTATCGCCTCCTATTGGCGTGGCTCTGGAGAGGAGGAAGAGTCCGCTGTTGACGTGTAAGCTGCGGAGAAGCAAGTGGCTTTGGGCGGCAAGAGACGTGTCCCCAACTGGTTCAATCGATGTGCCGTTCTCTGAGTCGTCCCGGTTGTGGTGCCTGGGCGGTGGGCGCTCGTGAGCTTTGTTGCAGTTGGGCGGACGCTGCGCTTTTTATTTGTTTTGATTCCGCGGAGGCCCCGGTGACCACCGTTGGGTGCGTTACCACGGTAACGGGGAAGACGGTTGATGTGGCGGGACCCCATTGACCCAAAGGGGAAGCTCTATATTTCCCGTTAAGGAAGCGCCAGCTTCTTTACTCGAGGCACCATGCAGATAGGTGTGCATTTCGAGCCTCAATGCAATCGAATTCTCCAAATCCCGGCTCTCGCTTCTACGTTAGCGTTGGGCGCCTTTAGGCGAGGTTGAGCGCGTGCGTCGTTGTCTCAGAAAATCATGACTCTTGGCCAGCCAGCGTTGGGAGCAGTGGGGGGCCAGAGTGCTTGACGTGATAGTCTATCGCATTAGCTGTTGCTATCTGATGCTTGTGCTGAACCGGGTGGCACTATCTTGTTCGGGACTGAAGACGCTTTTTGCCAATTGGAATGCCCCGAGTCTTGATGAAATCATTTTTTGTGCACTATGCGATCTATCAGAGGCACAGAGAAGAGCAAACGCTCCTAGAAGATCATTCATCCCAACTAGGAAAAGTCCGTTTGGGACGGCATGCTCCGATTGGTGATCACCATATGATCTTCCATCGTGCATCCGTGTCCCCTCTCGGATCAGATTGGTGATGTCTGTGCTGTACATTTCTATGCTGGAGACGCACATTCCCCACAAACCGAAGTGCTTCCAAAAATGGGCCCGGTATGTAAGACAACGGCCGGTTCGTAAAGCCTCAGTAGTGCTCAGTAGTGCTCAGTAGTGCTTTATCATATGAGTGAGATGAGATGCTATTGCTGCCGTTGGTTTGGTTAGCTGCCACGGAAACTCTCTCGATGATATCAAGGAGAATGCAAAAGGCTCACCGGCTCCTCTATGCGGTGCGCAGAAGGTCATTGAGCCAGGCGCTGGTGCTGGCCATTTGTTTTTTTGACCGCATTTGTAATTTTAGTGCAAACTGCATATACGTGCGAGAACGCTTGTGGTTAATGAGCTGATTTGAACCAATGATAAAGAAACCTCACTGGTCCAAATCAGCGAGATCTGCAATTGCACAGTAGTAGCTAGGCTTTCCTCCCCTGCCTTCGCCAACGTCCCAGCATGTTGATACAGCCAACTACAATCAGATTTTTTTAAAAACTGTCATAGACCCGTATTCACTTTACATGGAGCCATCACTAAATGAACAAGCGCTACGATACACATCCTTACGTCGTGAAGACGCATCGATACTGGTAAGATGTTGCTAAATGCCTCTCGCAAGTCTGTTGCTGTACTAACCATAATCACTCCGGAACAAATGCTATACTCAGTGGGGGCTCATCTCTGATAATGCACACCGTAGAAGTATCACTGGTAACAGCGTAACAACATTCGTTGCCTCTTGCGTTCCTGTAGTGTGCACTGCTGTTTCCAAGGGAATGTGGAGGAGGGCGAGAGACCAAGCACCTCATCTCTATTTTCGGTCGTGCTGGCTTATGGCTGTCTAACCCAATTGAGCTCACCTATCCTTCTAGAACACCCACCCTGCCATCATCAAAGCATTGACCAGATAAATTGCATTTCTTACATTCCACTCTAAGTGATTGTAAAAGAATTCTGGCAAACGATGCACAACCGTTTTTGAAGATCGCTCTTAATGCACATCGTTTGCATGAGCTGCATAAATAAAAACAACAAACAAAAAGGCAGGTCCCAGGCCTCGGGGTGACTTCCGGTCAATCTGAGCGTAAGTGCGAGGGGTATTTGTTTATATGACGTAAACTTAATAGTAAATCATATTAGATGAGAAGGTGTTGAGGGCTGGGCGCACCCATGCAGGCCATGTTTACTCTTCTTTTTTTATTTACACTCAAACCTTATTTCTTTTTGTCAATTACAAGTCAGTGAAAAGTTTTCAATTTCTACGATCTGCTGGGGGTCAATTGACTTTTATTGGGATTTGTAAGGAGGCGCATTGGTCCAAGACGGTATCATAATGATTCTCCATTACTAGAATATCAATGTTAGTACAGGTGACTCATGAAAATGACCACCCAAGAGAAACAAAAGCGTTCGAAGTTCAAACCCAAGCTGTTATCTGAATCAGAGGTAATTATTTATCCAAAGAATTGAAATCACGGAGTTTCATATACTATCTAGCTATTAATGTTCTTTGCAAATCGTTCATCATGTTATCCTTCACTGTCGGGTGTGATCCTCATCTCTTGAGCGGGAGAAAATATGGGCATACCAAGGTCATAAAGTTGTGTCTTCTCACAACACACCAGGCCTTTAAAAACTAATAAAAGATCTCGGCAAGTTGTGATTCGACAATTAACTTGAAATTATGGGTAAGACGTTGGGGAGATGATCAACAAATTCCCGAAGATTTTTTCCCCTACAGCTCCAACATTTGAACAGGGGACACAGTCAGTAGAATAAAGAGCAGTCGCAACTCCGCTTTACCCAAATATTGGATTCTAGGTTATCGTTTAAGAGCTAAATATCTTCCGAACATTGCACTAGTTCCAATCTACAACACAACTATGCAACAATGTACAGACCTTGTATTTATTTGTGTCTCCAAAAACCAACCTAAACCTTCAAACCATTCCTCTCTGTAAACCGATGATCATGGATATCAAGTATTCGATACCAGCCTGGAATATGATGTATGGAAAGAAACAATCAAAAGATTTCTTTAATGGCAATCAAGAAAGCAAACAAACAACAAGAGAAAAGTTTTCTTTTTTTGGGGCGAAATTAGGAAATCAAACAAATAAAAGCATAACACATGACTCTTTTGGAAATAAAAAGTACACAGAAACGCTTAGATGTTCAATTTAGTTCTTCTCCAGTGTCTTCTCTTGGCGTTGTAACGGATGGTGTTACCAGTTCTCAATCTGATCCACTGTGGCAATGGACGGTTCTGCTTCTGGGCCTTAGCCAATTTCTGCTTGGTCTTGAAAGACTTCTGGGACTGTAGTAAAATAGTTAGTATTCCAGTACTCAGGTGTGCCCTAATAGGTTCGGGATGTGTCGCAGGTGTGTAGTAGAGAATGTGCTGCCGTGCCATTTCTTGACATCTATAATCCCTCTCTGATGTGTGTGCCGTCATGAGGAGCCCTTATTCATGGTCCTCAAATCTCCCTACAACGTCCAGTAGCCCTCCAACGCTCGGGACTTGCAGCTGTCTTTGCCCTCTTCTCCATAGTGCTTAGCATTGTCTTCCAGCGTGGGATCCTCCAGCCATGAGAAACAGGTTTCTCAAAAAAAGGTAAATGTGGCATGGCATGCTCATTCTCTCTCCTTGCATCTCCGAGCTTCTCTCTGTGTACGTACAGGCATTGTTACTTCTTGAAATCGTTGTCCTCTAAACTACCTCAAGTCTGTTGTTGCAAGTGAATTGAAGGCCAATTTTTCGCAGGCGTCGTCGCGCGCACAGCAGATGCAGCTGGTGTGCGGGTGAATGAAAATTTCCATTCGCGACCCGGGCGTTTGGGTGGCCCTTCGCGAAAGGACTGTCCTTCTTTTCAGGGCTGCAGTATCTATCACGTGTGGCAGTCAAGGGCAGAGATATCTTCACCATCGGTTTCGCGATGCTTGTGGGCTCTCGGCTCGCTTTTTCAAAATTTTCCACGCAGGCACCATACACGATACACCTTCAGGCGGTTCTCTTGAAGACACATCAGCTCAAAATGACCAGAACCTCTGTCCTCGCTGACGCTTTGAACGCCATCAACAACGCTGAGAAGACCGGTAAGCGCCAGGTCATCATCAGACCATCTTCCAAGGTGATCATCAAGTTCTTGCAGGTCATCCAGAAGCACGGATACATTGACGAGTTCGAGTACATTGACGACCACAGATCTGGTAAGATCGTTGTTCAGCTGAACGGCCGTCTTAACAAAGTTGGTGTTATCTCTCCAAGATTCAACGTCAGAATTGGCGACATTGAGAAGTGGACCGACAACTTGCTCCCAGCTAGACAGTTTGGTTACGTTATTTTGACAACCTCCGCTGGTATCATGGACCATGAGGAGGCCAGACGTAAACATGTATCTGGTAAGATCTTGGGTTTCGTCTACTAAGCGGACTCGTCTCTCTTGACCTCAAAATAAAAAGCATGTAATTTAGGACACTAATGGTTGTAGAGATTGAAATCCTACCTAAACGCTCAATGCTTCTGCCTACGGATAGCCTATTCCACGCAGCTGGTACACCCCTCTGAACCCATCTAATGTCCTCTACATCAAGACTTGCAAATTAATTGCCACAGAGACGTTTAGAGCCAGCGCAATTGCCCTTTATTGGGACGCCTCCCCTCCCAGAGTGGTGACGAGCGCCTTTTCTAACCCTAATAATCCTACGGATGTTCTGTCACGTGAATGAATATAGGGCAGTCACAGTCCCCCTGAAATAGGCGCGAAAAGGTTACGCGGCCCTGATAATGTTGCCCGGGACTAATTTCTTAGCTATGGATCCCCCGGCCTCGTTGGCTGGCTCGCGAAGACGCAAAACTTTTTGCTGAAAAACTCCTTTGAGAGCCACTCACAACAACAAGAAACCTCGAATCAAGACCACAGAATACCAAATATGTCTGGTATGTGATATAAGTCTGCACGTTAAAGGATTATTTGATGGTTTATTAAGGACTATATGGGCACATGAGGTGAAATGAGCGTGTGTAATGACTAAAGGGCTCTTGTGATTCAGCGTCATCGACAGAGCTCGCAACATCTCGAGAGCGCCAGGCAGGGTGTTATATCTACGTCCATGAGGATCATACAGAGTCGAGCTGTTTGGAGAATACGGGTGGATTACTATAAGCAATCCTCTGGACCCCAGCCTCCAAGATGCATCAATCTTGAAGCCCACAACTGCACACGGCACGACGATCAAATCAAAGCCAAAACATGTCTAAAGAAGCATTAATTCATACTCAGGAAGCCCATACCCCTTGTCCCAACTACCATATACCTCGATATCGTGCTAGCGCCAAATAAGCAATACTAACATGTCTTTACAGCTAACGTTACTCTCGGTCCACAGGTTCGTGACGGCTCCCAAGTCTTTGGTGTTGCCAGAATCTTTGCTTCTTTCAACGACACTTTCGTCCATGTTACCGATTTGTCTGGTAAGGAAACCATTGCCCGTGTCACTGGTGGTATGAAGGTCAAGGCTGACAGAGACGAGTCCTCTCCATACGCTGCCATGTTGGCTGCTCAGGATGTCGCTCAGAAGTGTAAGGAGGTTGGTATCACCGCCGTTCACATCAAGCTCAGAGCTACCGGTGGTACCTCCACCAAGACCCCAGGTCCAGGTGGTCAGTCTGCTCTCAGAGCTTTGGCCAGATCTGGTTTGAGAATCGGAAGAATTGAGGATGTTACCCCAATCCCATCTGACTCCACCAGAAGAAAAGGTGGTCGTCGTGGTAGAAGACTCTAAGCGAGCTGTTTGTTGCATTTTATCAACAGTTTATGCTTGCTTTTGTTTCTTCATCATTCACCCAAACGATCTACGCCTAACCTCTTCCCCACCCCATCATCCAAAACACGCACCTTTGTGGTGCACCTTGCAACTTGTTTTATGCGATAAGTTTCTAATTGTACGTTAACAATAATATTGCACGTAGACTATTATCAATGTTCTTGTAGGAGGTGGCTGAGGGTCACTCAGAGGCTTGGAAAATTACTTAGGCCAGGCATTTAGTGGTCCCGGAAATCCGACGGAGCAGGCTGAAAGGAGGATCCATTATAAGAGGCATATACAATTGAGGAAGCGGAGATGCGCTACACTACAGAGAAGAACAACTATCGGATATGCATATAAAGAGCGTTTTAGATTGGCAACGTGGGCGGCTGTTATGAGGGATGTAGGCTTCGCTTCAGATGTGCATGTACCACTTTTTTTTTGGTCCTAATTAAGGGGCAAGGGCGGCGGCGGCTTTGCAGGCCACGTCTCTGTGGAGATAACTCCAGGCCTAATAAAACAAGGACAGTTACCAATTGGCAATCTTCAGTCGAGGAATTGGGTTACCTGAACTTTCAAGAGTGATGGGTGGGAGCAGCTCATGGGAATGGGGCGGACTTGCTCGGGAGATTGGATCGTCTTTTGAAGGCTGCACATCGCCAATCTCCAGTGTGCATCATTCACAAGGCTAATGGAACCCACGTTTCATCTTATGTGAGGGGCGTTTCCGAGACTACATCTATGAATCCCGTCCATATCGGGCTAATTGACTCCTTGATATACAGTCCTTGCGGCCCCTCTGTCACAGCTTCTGTCCTCCCCGAGTCCCGAGAAGCAGGAGTTATAAATACTCCTCGATCACCTCCTCAATGCCATTGAACGACCGAGTCATCGTCTGTTAAGACGTACAAACCAAAAAGAAAATGATGTTTGTGCTTCAAGCTGCTGCCCTGGCTTCTGTGGCTGCCGCTATCCCTCAGGACCTCGCGTCTATTCTTTCAGGTGACTGGTCCTCAGCTACCGTTGTACCTTCTGACGACGTTATCATTCAGCAGACTCTGCTATCCTTGAGAACTCTCTACTCCAACTCATCCAATACATTGTCATCTTGTGAAAGATGTAAAACTACCCTTGATATCGGTAAGAGTCTCTCATTGACCAAACCTTCTGTCATTCCTTCTATCTTCACACAATGGTGTACCGAGCAGCAGGTCACGTCCTCTACCAACTGTAAGGCGTACTTCACTAGAAACACCGTCGAGAATTCATATACAGGCACTGATTTTGCGAATATGCTCCAGCTCATGGATCCGTGGTCTGTTGATGGCGACTATTTCTGTTACTACAAGCTGGGAACTCAATGCCAACTTCCAGAGCTTCCAGAGATTGACCTCTCTTCCTGGTGGCCAGCTAAGAACGAATCCCTGAAGGCTCCAACCCCAGGTAACGAAACTTTCAACGTCCTTCACATTTCTGACTTCCACATTGAGCTTGACTATACCCTTGGTGCCGAGGCTAACGCCACCAACAACGGTATGGGGTGCACTCCGCACTCTATCAATAAATACCCCAAGCCAGACTCCATTGACAACTCTGACTTGACTTTCCACGACTCGTACTATGATGACAATCAGACCTTCGTTCTTGGTGAGGATGTTACATCTGAAGTATTCAACTCCTCCGTCTGGTCCCCTGCCCAAGAATGGGGCTCTTACACCTGTGATTCTCCTGAGTTGCTCATCAACTCCTCTTTGAAGTCTATTGCCGAGTTTCAAAAGGAAAACGATCTTAGTTTTGACTTTGTAATATTCACAGGTGATATGGTTGACCATGATGAGTTGAAGTACACTGACTACAACATGACGGTCAAGTCGGAAGAGCTAATCATAAGAGACATGAAGCAGTACTTCAAGGACATCCCCGTCTTCTCTGTCATGGGTAACCACGACACTTTCCCATACGGCCAGATTGCCTCTCACAACTCCGGCCATGACAACATGTACGAATGGAACGCTGAACTTATGGCTGAGCTTTGGATTGGTAATGGATGGTTGCCAATAGAGGAATTTGATGAGGTCAAGAAACATTACACCGGCTTCTCAGTTACCACCCAGCGTGGTTTGAAGATCATAGCAATCAACTCCAACACATACTACCAAAAAAACATGTACTCCTATCATAACATGTCCAATGAATTTGACAACTTTGGTACTCTCAGATTCCTTGTCGATGAGCTTATCAAATCAGAGGAGAAGGGACAGCGCGTTTGGATCATGGCTCACATTCCATTTGTTGACTACGACACACTCCCAATTCAGGCCGAGATCTATAAGCAGATTATTGCAAGGTTCTCTCCGACTACTATTGCTGGTCTATTCTTCGGTCACACACACCAAGATCAGTTCAATGTCCTCTATGCTAATGATGAAAAGTCTGTTGAAAATGCACTTATGAACACTTGGATCACTCAGTCGGTCACCCCTCTGTCCAACTACAACCCAGGTTGGAGATACTACGAAGTTGACACCAAGACCTTCTCTATCATGAACTCCTTCAACTACTACACCAAGCTTAATGAGACCTTCTATGATAACGGCGAGGAGCCAGTTTGGGAGTTTGAGTACTCTGCCCGTGATGCATATGACCCTGATGGGCAATGGCCAGTTAATGCCCCACTGAACGCCACTTTCTGGGCTAACGTTGTTGAGAAGATCAAAACTAATGAAGAATATGCCCAGCTGTACTCTGACTTCTCTTACAGATACTCTCCATATGTCCCACAATGCGCCGATGGTGATTGTGATGACTTCTACTGTTACGTCTCCTCCTTCAACGTCAACATCATGAATAACTGTACCGACCTCGTCGACTACTAATCTTATGGCTCTGGAGTCATTTAAGCTACTTTCTACTTCCTTCAACGTCTATATTTAGATAGAGCGGACATTCCCTCTCTGTCTTTGTAATATCAATTAAAAGTGTCTTTTCTTCTTTGTGAACCGATTTTAAATCAGATTTCTATATTTGCGAAATTTAGAAGTTTCCTTTAAGCCCTAGTTACCGGGGATAATGGTTAGTTGCGATGGTGCTGATCTGAGCGAACAATAAGCAGAGTGAACCCGCGGTTATCCGTCCCCAATAAGCTGTCGTTATGGAGTTGTCTAGCAATACACTTTGCAAGATGCTACAAATCTACCAAATAAACATAAGGAAAGTTTAGAAGTGACAAATGCAGAATTTTAGCCATTTGCGCCTTGTCAAGAGACAAAAGACAACTAGAAAGCGGCCACAGTCAACTCAGAAAAGTGATCGGGGACACACTGATGGCTCTTTCCTCAATCTCTCAAGCTTCAGTGGGAATTTCTTCTATTTTGGACCTTTTCAATTCACAACTGTTTCCTCAAACAAATTAGATCGTACGAGACATGAAAATGTGTGGAATATTTGGCGTTTTGCGGAAAACAGCGTTAAGGAGCCCCCCAAAAGAGGAAAAGTGTCACTCTGGAGCCAGTTTCCTGATAAGGAAGTTGTGTCCCGCAGACTGATATGATCGCCCCTAGAACAAAGTTCCCGCTCTTATTTCTCCATAATTGGTATTAGGTAAACGAGCAAAGTTAGATTAGTTGCCAGGGGACTCTCACCAAGGATATTTGCTCCTAAAACGTACATAAGTTTAGACTTATCAGGCTATAGCTAACACATCAGCCCATTACCAATACCTTCTATATAAGGCAAAGGGGAGAAGCACACTTATTGATCCACGGTGACCATCCTTTTTCATTAGACAAATAATTACTTAAGCAAAACAATGGTTGATCCTGTGATTATTGCTTTAGTGTCACTCCTGCTGGCAGTGGTGGCATACCAACCAATTCTCAAGCTCATCAACCAAAGCAAGTCCGCCACGAGCTCCAAGGTGCCTGAGAAATCCATACCAAAGAAAGAGAAAGCTTATGTGGAGGGAGAAGTTCCACAGCCTACCCCATTGTACATCACCCCTGAACAGGTCAAGACATATGATGACAGACCATGGCGTCCATTCCGTTGGCCATACCACCAAACTATGTCCATCTTCAAGCTTGACATCAATCACTGGCTTGATATGGACAAGTATTACTGGCACTACATTCAGGAGAAGGAGAGGATTTACCATGAGTACGGAAAAGACAACATTGATTGGCTCCCTGAGTCTTGGGACTCTTGCGTAGAGCTCATGGAAATTGTTACTCAGCACATGCTTAAGCGTTACCCACTGTTGTTCACTTCCCCTGATGGCGGTGTACATGTTAAGAATGAGCTTACTGGTGAGCTACTTGATATGTCCCTTCCATTGAAGGATCACCCATTGATCTACGTCTCCAAGATGGCAAAGGAGGACTTCTATATTGTTCAGAAACGCGCAGATGGAAATCACTACCTAGTTGCTGCTGCTGTGCCATTCCCAGGTGGTTCTTTTGGTATTTCCTACAAGTTGGGAAGATCTCTTGATGTTATTCATACTGAAGTTCCATATTATGAAGAGAAGCTCAAAAGATCTATGGAGCGTTGGTTTGCAAAGATGACTGCTTCCGACCCGGTGGAACGTGGATCTTGGTACTGTACTTGGGATCATGACTTGCTCTGCTCTAATGTTTACAGACTCAAGGAAGGTGAAAAAGTGGACTCAAGCGTCAATGAACGTAAATTTAACGTTCGTGTTGAACGCCAGACTTTGAGAAGGCTTCCAAAGTCCAAGGCTATCATCTTCACGAACCACCCAGTTTACTATTCCATTGAGGAGATGAAGGATGAACCGTTGGTGCCGTCTTTGCTCAAGAAGATCATGTATGAGGCTCCAGAGAAAATCATCAAGTATAAGGGCTTTGAGTCTTTTAGAGACCATATTTTGCCATATCTCGACAGTCTAATCAAGAGGCAAGTTGATTTGGGTATCATCAAAGAGGATACTCCAGTCAAGACCCTTCCTTCGTATCCATTCGCTCACTTTGTCAAACAGAGTGATGAGATCCAAGGGTGGAACCTGGCAATGATGAAGAGACAAGATGAAGCTGCTGCTAAGAAGGAGAAGGAGAACCAGGAGGCTGAGAAGAAACTCGCTGGCGAAAACTCAGAGATCAAACCAGAACCAATTGCAAGCACTGCTTGAAGAGTATCGATCTAATTCTTTATTTATGATGTACGAATCTTTATATATTTGAGCGTGTGAATACTTGTAGGATTAATTGGTAATTGAGCGATGGTCGGACACCAATTTTAGATCATCGGTCATCATCAGCCGGGGTGTGCAGCTTTTACATATAGAGCCTCAGGAATAGGAGAAGAAAGAAGAAATTTTATTTTTTTGTTTTTGATTACATGCAGATAAAAATGCGGACAGTAGGGACGATTAATGACGGAGATTGTTGAGATGCGCAATTATGCTGGTCCTGGTCAAGCAGCCTCGCCAAGGTTCAAGTTCCCAAACATAATAGAGTTGGTAGACAGAGAAAGTGATGAATGTGCAGAACTCAGGTCCCTTTTCCAGAAAATCTGTTCACCTAGCAGTTCGGCACGTTCGACGAAACGTCTGTTCGCCGATCTGGATAAGTTCAGTAACAATGATGAGCGTCTTGCTTTGAACGTAGTCGTCAGCGTGGCGTTGTGTGTGCCTGATGGTTTGTGATCTCTCACTAATGAAGATGAGAGCTGCTGGGCGACGCGCTTGATTCGGCTCACCTCCCATTCAGTATATCCCTTGAACAGATCATCACCGTAGAAGCGCTTCTTTGTCCCTTCTTGGGTGATTTCTTCAGTAACCGTGACCCCATCATCAACACCCCAAGAAGCGAGCAACTCAGAGCCTGTACGCTCAGAGGAAGAGGATAGTGCGTGTCTTTGTAAGTCGCCAATCATCATTCTGGCCTGTTCTTTACGCCAGGTGTCAATACGATGGGTGACAAAATCTTCCTTGCGCAGAGACTGGAGATACTCGTACTCTTCGTTTTGACTGCTGGACAGTGAAGCGGCAAAGGATCCAGTGCCATCATGCCGTGGAAGAGCCAGTTCAATGTTGGTATTCAAACTCTCAATCAACAGGTCATCATCTTCATCGTCCTCTTCGTCCTCTTCATCGTCCGTCTCTTCTTCTTGCGGTTGCTGTGGCGCTTGTTGCTGCGCTGGGTAAGGGTCGTCTGTGCTAGTGGAGAGCACATCCTGCCCCACCTCCTCGTCCGTCAGCGGTGAGAATAAGACCCAGTCGCTCTCAACACCACTCGAACTGAGCTCATCGTATTGGCGGTTTACAACAGACGCGTTCTCCTCGTGGCTGGACTGTTGAGGTTGCTGAAGGTGTTCCTTCACAAGCGCGTTCTGGTTCATTATTGTGCGTGTGGCTTCCCAGAGAGCTGATCGACGTGGCAGTAAGGCGCTAAGCTCGTGTTCCAGAGGCCCTGATAAGTTGCTCGAGAAGAACACAGAAGAACAGATGTGGGAAGTTTGAGCAAAAGGGGATATCTCTCTCGGTGAGTTAATTACGCCGTTGATAGCGGCAACATTGCAAAGAGGGGTCCGTAGCGACACGCACCCTGCGAATTGATAAGACATGACAGCTAGGCCTGAAGACTATTACTGGTCTGAGATTCAGATCCTGTAGTCCTCCAGTCTCCTCATTCTGAGACTAGATACGCGCTGAGACTGTTTTCTGCCGAAAAAGTAAGTACTTCCGCTTTGGGATATTGCATGAAACAAGTGGAGCCAGCGCGCCGTTGCAAGCGCGCCACCAAGTTGTTTTCCAACTTCTGCTCTCTAACCCTTCCACTTCCCATTGCTCAATTGATATCTGTAAATAGCAATACTGCCGAAAATGCTCAGAAACGCCTTCAATTCCTCCAGCCGTGCCTTCTCTACAACGTCCTCTCGTGCTTCCCAGGCCTTTGCCCGTGCTCAGATTCTGGGCCGCGTTGGTCAGGACATTGTCGAGAGTGAGTCCTCCAGCGGCGTCAAGTTCATCAGATACCCAGTTGCTGTGACAGTCAAGAAGGATGGCCCAACCAGTTGGTTCAACATTGTGGCATTCAACGAGCAGCAGGTCAACTATATGCTCGAATACGTCAAGAAGGGGTGAGCATTCTTGAGACTAGAGGAGTCGCGTCATTATGACGCGTCTTGCCGTGGCATTCTAATATGTCATAGAGTATAATACTAACAAATCATCAGGGCTCTCGTCCACATCGATGCGAACATCACACAGAGTGTCTATGAGAATCCAGAGGGTGTTAAGACCTCCAGCGTGACTTTTATTCAGAGTACGTATATCCAGCCCTCATGCGGCATCTGAAAGAATGTGAACACTATATACTAACCTGTTTTCCCCAGATAGAATTGACTTGCTGCTGAACCCAAAGGTTACTGAGGAGTCTGAGTAAACTGTTCGATCTCAAAATTTTGCGCCCCAGTGTTGGTGGCTGGCTGTTTTCTTTTGTCGTTGATGTTCTCAGCGAAAATACTGTATGTACTACGACCTCTTTCTTCCGCTTCTTTTTACGTGAATTATTGTGTGTGTTTTTTTTTTGTGATATATTTTTGTGTATTGATGTACGCTTTATGCTGGAATCTCTGTAATACGGTGCTCAATTTTTTTGGCCTACTCCAGCTGACAGCCTTTATGAGGGTTTTTGCCACAGTCTGCTCCAGGTATTCATAATCTTTACTGACTGTTTACCAGTAGCTTTATCTATTGGTTCATTGAACAGAGAAAATCATAACAGTGTCCATATACAAGTCATAAACTAAATTTAGCACCCATTTGCATTGGGGGCGGGCGAAATCATATTACACGAAATGGCGAGTAATCCTGCAAGACACCCCAAACTCATCTGCAGCATCAGTCATCGAAGTCGGCGTATTGTCCTGTGTACTTGGTGTTTTGGCAGAAAGGCTTAAAGGTGCTTCTGTCGAACTGTTCTTCAAATGTGAACTCTTTAAGGCAGGGTCCTCCCTGTAAAGCATGTTGATGAACTCAATGTCGTCTTCATCCAACTCACCCATGCCAGTTAAATATTGGAAGTCTCTTTTTGAAAATTCCTCATTATCTGCAAATACATTGGTGACCTCTGTTGAAAATGATTTTGTTGTGCCTGAATCGTCGTCCTCTTTCTTCATTATGCGTTGCATCTCCAAATCAAACTGCGTACCACTAGTTGGTGTGGTGATATTTGTTCTATCCAGAAGACTAGAAACCAACTGATCAGCCCTCCTAGCTCTGCTCTTGGAGCGACGAGCTTCAAACCAGCCCACAACAGATGACAGTCCAATACGGGAAAAGAACTGGAGGTACATAGAAATGGCGTCAGATCCTAGACCAAAGAAGATGAACACGATATAAGACAGTGCCAAATAAACCCAAGTGGTGAAGAACGGAGATTTTAAAGGAAGAAAGGATATCACGTCCCACAAAACATGGGAATGATTCAACTTGTAGTTAAAAGCACCAGCTGTCTTCAAAGTGTTGAGTCCACTTTGGAAGAGATATATTGACACTGGGAACATCACGAGAATAACCACACAACAAAAGGAAAGCAACTTAGCAAATCTCGCTAGGTTCAGCCCTGAATTAGTGCATCTTAATATATCCCTCGCGTCTTTCCGTTTCTGGAAGTACGTCACAATAACGAGAACGGCGAACACAACACCGACGACGGCCCAAACTAAAACCCACAAGGTGTAGCAGACCACGGTGACCCAGCTCTCAGCTGTAGCGGTCTGACATCCCGAATACTGAACAATAACATACCTTCTTGTCTGTACAACGTAACTCAAACACATAACAATAACGGGAGTGAGAAGTGTAATGGCAAGATCTGTAGCCACTTTTTTGAAGGAATGAAGACCTGGAAGCGCACCGTCTGCTCTCAGGATACGATACAAGTTGTACATGACGCCCGCCACCGCCGATGAAATCCCAACATTTGCACCAACTTGGACTTTTATCATCACGTCACAGTACCCACGTCCATCAAATGCATGCGCGAAGTCCTTTCCTCCCCATATGATGGCATCAACAAACAACTTGATGTCCATGAGAAGTAGCCAACAGACCAGCGTAATTAGCGGAATATTCACCGTGCGTACATGCCAGATTGCTGGTGGGATGAGAAGCAAGATTGCCAGTGTTGATAATACGATGAGTGCAGGTTGGTATCCCATTGTTTACTTCAATTTTTTTTTCTTGAGTTTGGGACGTAATAAAGTGAGAGAGCGCTTAGTGCTTTGTCTAATATTAGAGATAGACCTTGCAATTAATACCTGGTTCTTTAGAATCTATGGATAAGATTGCTCTTTTATACGGCAATGGCTGGCGCCCCATTTCGTCCCGATGCTCAGAGAAAGCTGTCAGATCTGTCCCCCATTGATGTCCATATGCGGTAATATTGATGTGCAGCTACAGCCTCCGGCAGCCCAATCTGACCAAGAACCAGCACTGGGGGAAAAATTAAAGTGAAACTTAGCTGGGTTTACAGATGGAGGATGTTTCCGTTTGGAACATATATAGTATCAAGATCTATGTATATAATTAGTCCCTCTTTTCCCTCCATTGTTTACTCAAAAGATACCAACAGCGCCAACAAGGGCAAATGCTGCAAAGACCCATCTCAAATCCAAGTTGAATGCCAATGCGCCAGGACTACCACTTGAAGAGCCAGTGTTTGTAGCAGATTGCAGAACAACTGATGTCTCTTCGTCTTCGCTTGCTGTGCCAGAGATCCATTCCGAGACATCACTAACTGAAAGGGTAGCATCGAAGGATGTGTCATTAGACAAGAACACGCTAGCCTTACCGCTGGTTCCAAAGACAACACCACCACGCATGGTGGCGGTGTAATCTCTCTCGATCCAACCTGGAGCAACAATACCAGTTCCAATGTCTCCAGTTCCCTGGTAGTCGTGCAATGTTGAGTACATGTGATGGGCCTCGGTTTCGTTCATAACCTCAAAGATATCAAACTCACCACATCCTGTAGCCCAGCAGGAACAGTTCTCGTTTGATGGGTATTGCGAAGTACGTGGGATGTGGGCGTTCAATAGCCAGATAGCTGGAAGATTGTAGTACGACGTGGAGTCGTCATCCTCTTCGGTCTCCTCAGGCATGGTGAACTCAAAGAGGAACATCTTGGTAGTTCCGTCGAATCCATGATAAGCTGGGATCCCATCTCTGTAGACACCACAGTCATTATCAAACTTGGAGTCGTCACAAGAAGAGTTGGAGAAAATTATGAATTCCTCACCGGACGAAATGAGCGTATCTTGGCTCAGAACAGTTGCGCTTGAGGCTTCAGAAACACCATCACTGTCTGCATAGGTTAGTGCTTTCCCCAAGCACGTGGAATTATCACCAGCTGCTGTCAAGAACGTGACGTTTTCGGCTGTAGAGCCGTCATAGTATGCCAGCCTGCTCCAATCTGAGGATTCTGAATCGTTCGAAACGTAGTATCCGAACGACTTAAGGATCAGCGGACCTCTGAAGTGCACAGAAACTTCCTCGTTGATAGGGGCGTTTGCGCCAGAAAACACCGTGCGATCCTTGTTCGATGCCAGCTGACAGTTACATGAGTCGGAGGAATCCAGCGTCTTCACGTGCTTGAAGTAGCCGCTGAATCCCAGGTTGTCAAATTCGAGCACGCCAAAGTCGCTGTAAAGAGCCGACGAAGATGACGTTGACGACTCGGATAACGATGGCGCCTGGTTGAAGTTTGCGCTGCTCTGGGCCGTCGCTAAGAGGGCGAGCGGCAGGGCCGATAAGAGAGTGGACTTCATCTTTGCAAGAGAAAACGATACAGTCTGCCTAGGAAACTGCCGAGATCTGAAACGAACGACGTGGAAAACTCTGCCAAACTCGACTCTTTAAAAGGCGTCGACACAAGAGGGATGAGATGGCTCGGGGCTGAGCTTATTTATACACCAGGCGCGGCTGCGGCTTAAGCCTTTAAGCCTTGCGGATGCTCTCTTACCTCTCTTGCCGGCGGTTCTCGAAGATGTGTTGGAACCCCGGCTCGCCTCGTCGGGCACGTAGGAGTGGACCTCCCAGCACTTGCTCCAACGACTGTTCCTTGGCAAGCTCGGACAAGTTCAATGTAGAAACAGACACAGCCGACACGTCCAGCTTGTGGAGCAAAAGACGCGTTCCGGGGGCTGTGCTGCCCTGTCATGTGAGTCTGCGCGCTCTCGTAATGGACGGCAACTGAGCTGAATCGAGAACCTCAGAGCATCGCCATCACGACCATCCATATGAAGACCATCTCAGTTAGGATTGCAAGGAGGCTCCATCCGCACAGCTTGTCGAACGTCGAGTTTGTCCTGTCGTGTTGCCTGATCAGTGCGCCCACGAGTGTAGTGTCGTCATCAGGATCCACTGCTAAAATGGCCTCATGAGGGTACTCCCAAGGAATGCTGTCGGAGAAAACATATTGGTTGCTGAGGCGCTTGGAATGGACATACATCTGGAGGTTGTACAACCACATCCCGAAGAAGGCGAAGCCGTATTGGAGGTTCTGGGTTTGTGATTGTTAGTTCCCCATGGCGGTCTTCTCTGAGTGTGTCCCCCTCTCTTCTCGAGATGTCAAGGGTGGCGAGGGGTTGCGAGGGCGGGGGGATACTCACCGCTTGAGCATGCGCAATATGGCACCGTTTATACTGGCATCTTTCGCAGTAGCAGGATAGGTCTTCAGGGGCCTGTGCCTCGATGTCTGTGTTGGTGAGAGTGTGTTCTTCTCCCAGCGGTGGAAGTGATTCCATCTTTGCAGCTAGCCTAGCTTGGTGTGACACCTGTCATCATCACGGCGGACGTAGACGAGGATCAGAACTGCGTTTATATAGATCACGTTATCAATATTTTCAGCAAACAACGGTTAGCGTTTGTGGCTTCATTGTCTGGCCAATCCTGAGAAGGAAAAGAGATCCTGAGAACTAGCAATACGTCACGCCTTCCTAATCGGGACAGCACAATGGGCACCGCCAGGTACATACGAAAGCAACTACGCTTGGGAAAGGTTTCAGATTGACTGTATATCAACTGGGGTGTGGGTTTTCCTACGTCAATTGAAGGTTGGCGAGTGTGTGTTTATATCCAAAAAGAAGAAAAGAAATCTCCTAGACGATTAATAAGTTTAAAGCGGACTTGGGCAGCCCCAAAACGTATATACAGACAAACACCGGTGCTGCCAACACTCTCGAAGGAACTGCTCGAAGGACGTAATGGCACCAGCACAAAGCACCGCACGCCAATCGCACCGACGAACCGACAAAGGGGCCGCGTGGTTAAGCTGGAGCTGGGGGTGGGAGATCAATAATTGCCCCTTTTAAGATGTACCCGGAGACACCAAAGCACACAAATCAAGCAGACACATTTGCAGTAGCGGCACAGAACGTGTTCGCGGTGTCTTTCGCGCCCAAGACATATTCGCGAAACCTGTCCTGTGCCAAAGTGGAGAAGCACCACTTTCCTCTCCTCCACTCACGTTGCGGCTTTTACAAACATCAACACAAGCGCTGTCCATCCACGCAACCAGTCGGAATCAAGGCCATGCTCAAGTTTATTCTGCGTCCAAGGGTCGGTGCGGCGGTTGGAAGACCTCTGGCTGCCAGAGCCGCCTTGGTTGCGTCGCCTGTGCGTGCCCTCTCCACCTCCTGGCTGCGCCAGAAGCCAGCGTCATTCTCAGCAGCTGCGGGAACGTACGAATCATCTCTGCCCTCCGATTTCAGACTCCCGGATCCCAAGTCATGGGAGGAGAGAGGCGAGTCTGCAATTGATAAGGCGATGAAGTTCTTCCTCATGGCTGAGATGTTCCGTGGAATGTACATTGTCCTTGAGATGTTCTTCCGCGCCCCGTACACGATCTACTATCCTTTCGAGAAGGGTCCAATCTCTCCAAGATTCAGAGGCGAGCATGCATTGAGACGTTATCCATCTGGTGAGGAACGCTGTATTGCTTGTAAGCTCTGTGAAGCCATTTGCCCTGCCCAGGCCATTACCATTGAAGCTGAGGAACGTCTGGATGGGTCTCGTCGTACTTTTAAGTACGACATCGACATGACCAAATGCATTTATTGTGGTCTTTGCCAAGAGTCCTGCCCTGTCGATGCTATTGTGGAGACACCGAACGTGGAGTACACCACTGAAACCAGAGAGGAACTGCTCTACAACAAGGAGAAGTTACTTGCTAATGGTGACAAGTGGGAGCAGGAAATTCAGTACTGTCTTGACTACGATGGACCGTACCGCTGACTGATTTTTTTGTCATCGTATTTATTTATTCAACTTATTTATTCAACTTATTTATTGTGCTCGTTGAGTACCACGCATACACCGAATATTTGCCTATTTACTGTCTTTGGAAATCTATTTATTTGCTGGTTGTGGGGGGCTTAGTGACGGGATACAGCTTGGCATCCTTCTCTGGTCGACTCTGGCTGTGTTTACGCTACAAGTCCCGCTCTTCCAACACAGTACACATACAGATCCACAGAATATATGTAGACGACTTTTCTCGGATCCTAATGGGCATTTTACGCGCAGCTTGGTGACGGTTTTATGAGGATCTCACCATTGTAAACGCCTAGAAATCGTCTCCGGAAACTTCGCGCCAAAAGTGTCAAAACAGGCACAGACAACCAAGGCCCCCATGGCTACACTCCCACTGGAAATTCAGCCTCAAATTGAGATCACCTGGCCGTCGTAAAAGATGGATCTATCACGGCTCATTAATAGGTGCATTGACTACTCGGCACTGGCGTCATTGGGCGAGATTGTTTGGGAAATTGAATCGAACTTGAACACAGCACGCACGGATGATGGCAGCGAAATCACTTTGTCCAAAGCCATCATAGCTCTGATCATGGCTACGTTCCACTCTGAAGAATCACAGAGACATGACAGTGTCATTGAATCGATATCTCAGCAGCTGGCTGCTGAAGAGTTTGACAAGATAGGCCCAAAGAGCTTAGACGAGCTTCTAGAAGAGTGTGAAGGCATTGAGGACGTCAAAACCCCGATATTCCTAGCAGCTGCACTTAAATTGGCTCTAAACAACAAAGACGAAGCAATAATAGACTTTTGCGTACTCTCAGTACGAAAAATTCTGGATATCTCGAGGACTAACAAGTGTTCATTGGCGGAATGTTCTTCGCTCACGGATGTCATTGTGGACTATGTGGAACAAAACTACGGATCAATGGATTTGATTGAGAGCATATTAATAGATCTCAACATCAATGCAGACCACCTTTTGCGAATCATGAAGCTGGCACTTGACCTGGATAGGAGTTCTGAACATAACAGATATCTATCCCTCATGTCTTCACTCTTGGACAAGCCAAATACTACGGCGTTCCATCTCAAACATTCTTCGATCTCGCTCCCATTAGCTACCAGGAAGGCCTTAAGAGGATATACCGCCCAGTTATGGGTAAAATTTAACGGACTTGAAGATGCGGAAGTCATTTCAATTGATGATAAGGTTAAATTGAAACTGGAAGCCGGAAAGTTATCGGTCTACGATCGAAATTCTTACATTGATAGATTTGAAGCTTTCTCCATTGAGCAAGATGAGTACTACCATATAACCATTCAGCATGAACTTTCAAGCAGTGGCCAGAAATCAAGAGCTAAGTTGAGGTTGTTTATTAATGGAGGTTACATACAAAACGTTCGTTGCCCATTCCCATTTGCCATTGACGGTGATTTTTCATCGGAATCGGAATCTGGCGATGACTTTATCTCTATTGGGTCGAAGACATGTGATTTGGATTTCACAAACGTCTTGTTTCTTTCTGGAACCCAACCATATGAGTGGATTGCACTATCTTACTTCTTGGGAAAGCATTATTATGGCGCCTATCAAGATGAAAATTTGATGAGATTCCTTAATTATCATGACAGGACTCATTTCAATTTGAGTCTGCTGGAAGCTACAAACAACATAGAGGGCGAGTTGGATACATATAACCTGAATTTGAGACTTTCAAAGGATAAAATCTTACTCTTATTCAATGGCGATTCGATGATGTCTAAAAAAGAGTACCAGATCCGTGACAGACAAATATTTTCTTCAAAGGCGGCAATATTAGGCAAGGTTTATTTTTTCAACTCTCAGGAAATTCAAGAAGCACTGTATTCAACTGCCCCATTGGCATTGATCTATCAATTAATTGAGAACGCAAAGTCATTCAAAGTTATCCAAGAGGCAACTGAGCTTTGGCTCAAAGTCATCAACAGCAACTGGAAGTTCATCCGGGAAATTGAAACCAGTAATGGTTATTCAACATTTACTACATTATTAAAATTCAAGAAGTCTGATTTGAAGAAGTCCTTTAGTACTGAGTTTATGGATAGCTTATTAACGTTTGTTGGTTATAACTTTGCTTCACCATTCAATTCTGTCATTACAAATCTTGCAGCTTATGATTCTCTTATCATGGACTTCCAACTTTGGAAGTCTGTTGATGGAGATTTAAGTGAACGTGGTATTAAATTAATGGAATTTTTGATATTCCAGGTCACAGTCTTCACAAGAGAGTGTAAATACAACGCATTCAACATCTTGAGACTGAGTAAACTGAAGATTGTGCGACGTTTATTGACATACCTAGCTCATGGATTCTTTCCAGAAAAAGTTTATGAGAGCCTTCAGAACACTCTTCTTTTACTGCTTCGTTCCAACCTCACTGCAGATAATGTGAAGTCTCTATCTTCATTTGTTGTTTATTCTCTGAACGAAGGCAATGATACACATGGCCTTCTTGGTTTGAGAACTTTGGCTGAAGCTGCCCTGGATCCATTGTTCACCAATGCCACAATCTGGAAAAAGATCTTTGGTTCAGTTTCAATTAAGTATGTCTTACTTTTGATGCAATTGGGTAAGAGGAATAAATTGGTGATCGACTACTCTCTTACTCTTCTTATCAAGATATTCGTTACGGTGAAGAAGTCATATGACTTATTTGTGAAGAACAACGGCTTGCACATTATGCTGGCCTGTATGAGAGACACCAAGATTGATCTTGTGGAAATTAACATTTTGATCAAAGGATCCTTTGGCCACTACCAGTATGATCATAAATTTCAGAATCTTGCTAAGCCGTTGGGATTGGCTACATTTGATAATGTTGCTATTCCGGAACTACACTATGTGGTCCTCGATGTTCTTGAATGGACTGTCTTGAATGATATCTTTAAGGATGACAGTCACTGTACTATCATCTCACTATTAGATGCCTATGTGAACTTTGTTTCCTCTGCATTTGAGAATATCCCAGGATTCAATAAGACATTTGGCAATGACAGGGTATTCTTGCGAAAGCTTTGTAACATGATTGTTCTTCTCACCAAACCTCAAAATACGACAATTTACTTCGACTCGTCGGAGAAGCTTGTTGAGTTACTTTCATCGGTTGTGCTATCTAAGCTGTTGAAGAGTGATACACAATCATCTGAAGCTTACATCGCTAACATTTTGCAGGACGGCGATGAGAAGACCTCATCTGCTATCTATGCATTATTTATCTGCTTGGTATTCCCTAAGGTGCTAGTCCATTTAAAGGGTTTCTCTTCGGAGTTTCCAGTGTTGATTGAGACTGATTCTGTCAACTTCACTAACGTTGCTGTGTTCTTGACTCAGCTTCAAGGTGAACTCTTAACCGTTGAGTGGAACTCCCAGGACTACTTTAACTATTTCTCAGTTGTGTTAAGTCTCTTGGAAGGATACAAGAAGGCTGGCAAAAGTCTGAGGAATACTCACTACCTGCAGCTTAACAAGAGTATCACACCTATTGTCAGCACGTTGGTCTTTGTATTGAAGGACTCTGAATCTGAAGAGCAGCAGGAGAACTTTTTGTCAATGATAATGTTCCATCAAGAAGCTTTGTTTATGAATGAAAGTTTGACCAATGATGGGGTTTCTTATCTTCTATGCTTGCTACTTCGTGTTGGAACTACAAGTAGTTCTGGTGTTTCCTCTCTGGCCTTTAACCTATTGAGAATTATGCTGATGCACCGCCACTCTGATTTATCGTCAATTTGCTCCGCTATTACCTTTAGAAGCTTCTCTTCTGTTGCCAAGTTTCTTGATAACATCATGACGATGAATGATGAGGATGTCATCTCTGAAGTGATTTCAAACACAAAGCTGGGTCAGATATTTGATAATCACTTGGAATCAATCGGTTCCAAGATCAGCAGAAAGTACTCCAAGAATGAACCTGTCACTGCTGAGCAGAAAATAACCTCTCTCTTTGACAAATATGACAAGATGATCAGGGCTAAGTATGAGGGTGTGGATACTTTGTTTAAAATGCTCCAAGATGACAATGAGATGCTTCGCCTGAAGGTTGTCCACAATGAGGCTACTCGGCTTGCAAGATTCTTACAAGATCAGCAAGATAACATTCAGTATGACATAACACTCTACAATAAGTTGAAGCTCGAGTCAAAAAAGCGTCTTGCTCTTCATTTCTCCCATGAGATTTCTGTTTCCATTTGGACTTTAGACTCTATGGAAGGTATTGATAGAATCCGTAAGAGGTTACTCCCTTATGATGACTTGGAAAAAGACCAGAAGCTGAAATATAATGTCGATGTGCCTCTGAAGATGGTTGGTGATGCTGAAACTACAGAAGCTCATCCAAGGATTGAGTCTTTGAGCTTGAACTCTTTCGAGTTTATTGAGAGCGATGTTGTTGATGACTCATTGAGTAACTACAATGACAGAAACAGGAAAGTTCTGAAGAGTTTGTTCCCAGGTGACAATATTACTGAGATTTGGAATGTCAGTGAAGTTGTGGGTCTCGAAATCAATGAAGGAATCTTGATTTTGGGACAAAGCCATATCTATTTAATCCAGAACTATTTCCATAAAGCCGAAACTGATGAGATTGTTGAGATCACTGATGCGCCTGAAGACAAGAGAGATCCAAGTGTAATGTTGATTACTGGTCAGTCCAGACCCAAGAGTAATCCTCCAGCTTCCACGACACTCCATGCAGTTCAGTCTTGGGATCTTTACAAGCTCGCGTCAGTGACTAAAAGGCAGTTTTTGCTTCGCGATGTTGCTTTGGAACTCTTCTTCAGTAACGGTCTTAGTTTCTTGATTACTTGTATCAGATCGAAGGAAAGAGATGCTATCTTCTCCAAGCTTTCCACTGTTGCTACGAACTCCAATATTGACAACGACCTTTCCAACGTTTTAAAGGAAAACAATGTCACAAGCGGTAATTTTGGTGCTGCACCACGTACATTCGGCACTAAGCTGGCAAGTGTATTTGGTTCTGAGTACTTGAACAGTCTTGAAGCTACCAAAAAATGGCAGAATGGTGAGATGTCAAACTTTTATTACCTGATGATCATAAACACTCTGGCTGGAAGAACTTTCAATGACTTAACACAGTACCCTGTTTTTCCATGGGTTATAGCAGATTACACCAGTGAAGAACTTGATTTGAGTGATTCTAAATCATTTAGAGACCTTTCCAAGCCTATGGGTGCTCAGTCTCCACAGAGAGCCCAACAGTTCAAGGACAGGTATGAGGCATTACAGAGCTTACAGGATGACGAGTCACCTCCGTTCCATTACGGTACTCACTACTCCTCGGCCATGATTGTTGCTTCATTCTTGATCCGTCTTGAACCATTTGTTCAGTCGTACTTGCTTCTGCAGGGTGGTAAGTTTGACCATGCCGATCGTCTCTTCTACTCCATTGAGAAGGCATGGAGATCTTCCTCCAAAGATAATACCACTGACGTGAGAGAGCTAATTCCAGAATTTTTCTTCCTTCCGGAGTTTTTGACCAATATTAACGGTTATGACTTCGGTAAGCTTCAAGATGGTACTGAAATCAGTAATGTTGACTTGCCTAAGTGGGCTAAGGGAGATCCAAAGATATTTATTGCAAAGAACAGAGAGGCATTGGAAAGCCCGTATGTTTCTGCGCACTTACATGAATGGATTGATCTGATATTCGGCTTCAAACAACTGGGGACTAACGCTGTTGAATCTATTAATGTTTTCAACCATTTAAGTTATCATGGTGCTATTGATTTGGACTCTATTAATGATGAAATCGAGAAGCGTTCCATCACTGGTATTATTCACAACTTTGGACAAACCCCACTACAACTCTTTCCAAAACCACATCCACCACGCGAATCTGCTGACGTCCTTACATTGGACTTGAATAGAGTAAAGAGGCTCCCATTACTGATGTACCAAACTAAGTTCAAAGAGCCAATTCGTTATTTGCAGTTCAAAACACATTCTGACAACAATGGAGATGCATTCTGGAGAGGTTATCCTAACTTGTACTTGAGTGGAGATGTGGAGATCAAACCTGAGAACCATAAAGGTTCTATCATGATCAACCGTAAGACCTTTGAGAGGCTTCATGACGAGGCAATAACTTCTTTAACAAGAATTGATGATGAAATGTTTGTTACTGGCTCTCAAAGTGGTGTTATTCATGTTTGGAGATATGTTGTTTTTGTCAAGGGATTCGAGGAAGTCCTGGACTTTGAAGCACAATTAAGACTACACTCCAATCCTATCAAAGAGCTTGTTGTTTCACCAGAGTTCAACATGCTTGTAAGCTTGGATGTTAAAGGTCGCTGTTATGTTTGGGATCTTGCAAGAAGCCAGTTGATCAGAAAGATTCGTGACGATGCTGAACATGTTGCGATTGCCTACGACACAGGAATGATCGCAACGTCTACCGGTAAGGATATCTCACTTTACACCATAAATGGGGAGCTGGTTTGTAGCAAGTCATATGACGTCCAGGAGTCAACTATTTCGGCCTTGAACTTTGCCAACCCAAGAACTATTTCTACTGTGAAGATTAACAACGTTGAGAGTCACGAGCACTGGTCGCATGAGGCAATTGTATTAACTGGATGGACTGCTGGTGAAATAAGGATGGATGAAGCTGCTATCACTGATGAAGGATGGTTTCTAAGGCAGATGAAGACTCTCAAGTTCTCTGGGACTGCGAAGGATATAAACTATGAGAGCAGTGAGATCACGATCTTGGAGGGATATTTGAAAAGCTTTGTGAGCTTTGAAGACGAGAAAATTGGAAAAATTGAGGTTGTTGCTGGTGATGTAAATGGAAGAGTTGCTGTTTGGAGATGAATTAATGTGATACGATCTTGGACTTATCGAACAAACTGGCGTAGCAGTATTTTAGTCGGAGATTCATATGTGCCCCTACTGCTGTCTTTTTTGTCCGTGTCAGTAGGGGATGCATCATGAACGCCAACTTAAACGAGGGGTGAGAAACGAGCAGAGATTAACCAGTTTACCACGATTGGCCATTTTCAGGACTTGACTTTCCTTACATGGCCTTCTAAGGATCCAGAAGACTTAAGATAATGGCGCCTGAGAGAAAATTTGCCCTCATTACGGGCACAAATAGTAATTTGGGTATGAACATTGCCTACAGACTTATCGAATCTGAGTTGGACGACACACGCCTTACTATCATTGTGACTTCTAGAACCTTGCCACGTGTTCGTGAAGTGGTCGATACTATTAAGCAGTACTCTGATAAACTGGGACGCGAAGGAATTGTGGACTTTGACTACCTTTTAGTGGACTTCACAGACATGGTCTCCGTGCTCTGTGCCGCATATGAGCTCACGAAGAGATACAAAAAATTGGACTACTTCTTTGCGAACTCAGCGCAGGGTGTTTTTGATGGGATTGACTGGATTGGAGCTATAAAGGAACTCTGTGCTAACCCTGTCAAGGGAGCTACGGACCCGCAATACAAGATTCAGCGTGTGGGAGTTAAATCACGGGATGGGCTAGGACTGGTGTTCCAAGCTAACGTATTTGGTCCATACTACCTCATTCAAAAGGTTCTGACATTGTTGGAGAACGCAAAAGGACGTATTATATGGGTTTCAAGTATCATGTCTGATCCAAAATATCTATCTTTCAACGATTTGCAGCTACTGGAGTCCAAGTCATCATACGAGGGTTCCAAACGTGAAATTGACCTCTTGCATCTCGCTACTTATGAGAGATTACGAGACCGTGGTATAACTCAATTTCTTGTCCAGCCAGGTATTTTTACGTCTTTCTCATACTTCAAGTTCCTGAACTTGTTTACCTATTACGGAATGCTGTTCATCTTTTATCTGGCGCGTATGTTGGGATCTCCATGGGTGAATATATCTGGGTACACAGGTGCAAACGCTCCAGTCTATGCTGCCAGTTTGGCTAATCCACACTTTGAAAAGCAAGATGTGAAATATGGATCGGCTTGCTACAGAGATGGCAGTGAGTATATTAAGCTTCAAGATGTGGATAAGACAGGAGCTGAGGGTCTGTTGAAGTACTTGGATGATCTAAAGGAAGAATGGGATGAAAAGCTAAAGGATCAGATAACCAACTCAAGACAGTAATCTCACAATAAGACATTTTTTCTTTCTTGTCGACCATAAAAAGCAGTCCTACGATATCATCAAAGACTTTAGGAGATTTGTTATAGAAGACTCTCAAACCTTGCGGTTCTTGGATGAGATAAACATACACTGCATCCATGCCGTCAATGTAACATGGATATGTAGTTCGTCATTGTCCTCGTGAGAGTTTTGTAGCTCTGCTCCTTGGTCTCTAGCAATAAGGTATCCCCTAAGAAACCACAAGCATATACTGGAGCCGAGGTAGACAGCGCCACACCAAATTGCGGGGTCTCTGTACTGTTCTGGACTGTACTGCTGACCATCTGGGGCAGCTCCTCTTAGCTCTATTCCAATAATCGGAGCAACTATTCCAACTACCCCAATGACAACCCAGACCATTGATAACATCACATCGAGCTTCTGGAGACCAACAAGACGAGCAGCCATTACGCCGAGAATCACCCATATGGATCCAACAGTTCCACCCATAATTATGGCAAAAGAAATGGCACTAGCTAAGTTACTTGCTGGGATCCACATCGCAAAACAGAATACCGCAACGAGTAGATGGACAAAGCCTGTAGTAGTAACAGTACCGTATTTGTCGCAGAGTCTTCCGACTGTTGGACGACCAATAATATTACCCACCGCAATACATGCTGCTACTATGGATGCATCATGGGAAGAGTACCCCAAAGAGAGGGTGAAGTCGGCAAGGTTGTAGAGAAGAACCATGAATCCAAGAAGAGTTAATGTGAGGAATACAACGAATAACCAGAAGACAGTGTATCTCATCATATTCCAATCCCAAACCTTTAGCACAATCTTATAGCCTCTTCTTGTACGGAGAATAGTGGCCCCAATTCCAACACACACTGCACAGATAACTGCTTCAATTATGAGAGACCATCTCAAGCCGTACTCCTTGATGGCGTACTCCAATGCCAACGTGAAGACGATACCACCAGCACCTGAACCAATAGCTGCAATAGCTGCAGCCAGCGATCTTCTCTTTCGGAACCATTGTGGAATCAGAGTCAATGTTGGAATGATAATCAATGCAAGTCCAATTGAAGTCAATAGTCCCTGAGTTAAGTACATCTGCCATAACTTTGTACTGAAGGCAGCAAGCATGAACCCAACAAACTGTACCACACCTCCAATAATAATAGTGGTTCTCACATTTGTCATATTGACAACAATTCTCGTCAGTGGGCCCAGTGCTATTCCTCCCCCAAAGGCCAATCCACCAATGGCGGCATAATCGATCTTTGTTGCATTGGGGAAAGTGTCGTATTGAAGGTAATATGCCAAAAACACAGCATAGGCAGAATTTGAGGCCCAGGTGGCGAAATTGAACAGAAACAAGGCTGTCACTGTTAACCAGCCATCTCTTCCACCTTCTGGAATTTCTATAGTAGTTGTAGTGGCTTTCTGAGCGTCCTGTTGTTTCTCAAGGTCGTTAGAAGTTCCGGGAAGTTGGTTTTGTGCTGTCATACTTCTACTGGAACTGGATGCCTTTTATTTGAGGGGAGGCTCACTGTTCCTATGAATTAATAGGAACTGATCTTGAGCTTCCACATCTGACACACTCGATTGGGAGGGAGCTAGCGTTTATAACTACTATATATACAGCAATTGAAGAGGAATTACAGCCGGGTGTTTTCCTAGGATTTTTTGTCCTGATGGTGCTGGCCGCCACGTATTATTTGTCCTTATATTGAGCTCTACAAAGATGCATATTCCCTGGAGTGCCGATGTCGGACCTTCAAGCACATACCATCTCTGTGTGACACATCTCATAGAAGGAAGACCCCTAGCCCTCACGCCGCAGCATATATCAAAACGATCACTAATGTACAGTGTCTTGCTAAACGGAGATAGATGGAGTTTCTGCTTTCAGTCTCGGTCTCAAACACCGATAAAGTATATATAGCGACGTATATCTCCGCCGGAGAAAACTGGTACGGTCTAATGCATCCAATTTTGGTGGAGTCAGGACAAACGGGACAGATGGTAAAGCTTTCCGTTCTTTGACGTCATCGTAATGGGTAGCTTGGCCGTCGGTATGTGATAACCTGTTGATCTATGGCTGTTATGAAGTGGAAAAGGGAGGAAAGTGGCTACGCAAGAAGCCATGAAGTCGTAATGTATTAGTTTGTGGATCATAAAAGAAATTAAATACTATCTAAGTTTCCTTCTTCTGCCTAGCTCCCCATTTATCGTATGCAAAGAGGCCCATTCCCGTCAACAGAAGTCCAATGAATTGGGCCGGTGTAACTGAGTTACCAGTATAGACAATACTCACCACGATCACAGTGATCTTCTTCATCATGCTTGCAACGGAATAGCTCACAGCTGGAATGGTTCCCAAAAGATGGAACACAATTAGCGACTGGAAGAAATGCGCGAGTCCATTGATGAAGAGTAAAGTCCACGGGATGTAAACAACGCGGGCCTGTGTGGCATCTTCTAATGTGGGCTGGACCTTGAGGAAATGAGGGGCTTCAATGTATAAGAACCAGGGAAGAGAAAGTAAACCCCCCAAAACAGAGCAATACAACAAAACTGTGAGCTTATCGTATCTGTTTCTAATCTGCGGGAATGAAGCTAGTCTGCTCTTCTCCACTTCGAGTTCATAATTTTGAGAACGTTCTGCAAGTTCCAACTCTTTGTCTTCTTTGTATCTGTTTGTTATCGGTAATATATTATCTGAACTGGTACTGTCGTCTTGTGCCAATGCTAAAGCTGCATGGTCATTTACATGTTTTTGGTAATATGTAAACACCGTCTTTCCGTAAATATTTTGGGCAACGAAGACAAAGAGCGATAAACCGGCATAAAAGATTCCAGTGTATTGCGTGCTAACGGTGGTGGAGACAAGTGTGTCATGTGCATCGGCCACCACGATCAGCAAGATTCCCAACACAAGTGGGATGAGAGAGATGTATGTAGATAGAGGAAATCTGACATTATAAAGAAGTCTGTAGGTACTTACCAGCACAAGGGGAGAGAGTGTTTTTACACCCGCAACTGTGGAGACTGGAACCAGTGCTGTAGCACTATGTGAAAACAGTTTACCCAAGAATTGGAAGCATCCAAGGGGCAAAACAGTGACAAGGATGTGAGTCGATGGGCTCTGAACCGCTGGAGACTCCAAAGCCGGTACTGATCCTGGTGGGAAGAAGTCATTGATGGTTTTCACCCTTGCCACAGTCAACAATGTGATTAATGAAAGAACCGAAACCATAGCGAACTGGAATTCGCCCAAAGCGAGTGGAAAGGGGAATTCACTGAGGATCTCCTTAGTAACCTGTGACGAGACGGATGACACGGCATACCACAGTAAGCATGTCAGCACCACATGAATATTGTGCTTGAAAGCTCGAGGCATTGCTGTTCGGCTTCTTTAAGATCTTTCTGTAGGGGAGGATGTTTTTGTTGAGCTCTGGCGTATTTGCTGATGGTGTTTGCGTGACGTACTTCGGCTACAAAGATAAGCCTTGCAGAAATGGGCGAGCAGCGCCAGCAGGTTGTTGATATAAAACGAGTGGATCAGGTGCTCTGCGGCATATAAAGCCCTTTAAAGATCAGATCGATGGCTTTCACGAGTTCAACTAGAGGGTTTCACTGTGAATTAACACAGTCCCATTGTTTAGGCGACAAAGGGGACGAATAAAGGGGACGGACACATGGGTCGTAATACTCAGAATCCTTATGTAATCGCGATATCTAGCTTATGTAATCGTGTCACGTGATGAAAATTTATTAATTACACTAGCCCCAGTATCCATCAGTTCTTTCTCTTCTTGCCATTCTTCTTGGTCTCTTTCTTGGCAGCAGTCCCTGTTGTGGAACCTGACGCAGCACCTATTTTTGCCTCTGCCAGTTTTTGCAGCTTCTCTGCAGCTTCCAGAGCCGCCTTTGATCCTTCTCCTTCAGTCTCCGCTCTCTTCTTATCACGGGCACTCGTTCTAATCTCCTCCACCCCATCAGGATCGAGGTATTCAAGAACCTTTGGAGCAAATGCCAACGAAATAAGGAATACTGCTCCTCCCAGATATAATGGGTTGTTGACGATGGTAGCCAATGGGCCAGATTCTAATATACCGGAAGAACGCTTCTTGAAGTACTGACGCTTTGGCTGATTGCCGCTGGCACCAACTTTGATAGGCACTTCGATTGGCAGGCTCTGGCTCTCCTCCCAGCTTTGCCCTGGCATAAGTGAATAAACGCTGAGCTCATCGTTCTCGTCAACGTCCACTCTGGCTTTGTACGGAACGAGGTTGTAATCGATTGAAGTAAAGCAGAGAAGATAAGTGCCCTGCTGAAGATTAGTCACTTCAAATGAGCCATCCTGCTTGAGGTAAACCGTCTTCTTCACTGGTTCTCTGCCATCTGATGGGACAGAGACAACGTTGATGAAGGTCTGTTGGACATCCCTCGAGGTGAGATTATTGGCTGCCTGGAACTGCCCCGTAAGTGTAGCACAAAGAGCCGTTGACAGCAGCGTTAAGGCTGTCAGAAGCTTTGAATTGCCAAATTTCATCTGCAGCTGGTTCTACTTCGTTGCTGTTGCTGTGGCGTTTGAAGAGAAGAGGCACAAGTTCGCCATCGTTCTGCCAGGTTGAAATCGCACAGCACCACACAAAATTACTGACCCAGCCATCTTGAAGCCTCTCGTTTGGCACGTCCTCAGCAAATATTTTCGCAGAGATCGCGTGCCGATGCCTCTTCACTCGTAGATGAAATGGAAATTGATCAATTGACGGCATCGAGCACTCCACAACCTCCCGTATTGGGTTCCAAAACATTAATCCTGCTGGATATCACAGGTGTGTTATGCGTGGACGTACCGCCTCGGAAAGCGCGAACCGCCATCTCCGTAATTCAAACAACTTTGGCACAGCCCAGCCTCCGAGACAGGTTTAAGAAAGGCCACACCTAGTCAATTCGTGTTGTGCAACCGACTTGAGTTGGGTTATTTGGAGAATTCAAGACAATGAACATCTTCAAGTTACAAGTGAGTATATCCCTGTCTCGTATGGGCGCATGCAACGCTGGTTTGCTCTTGTTCCGCGCTGCCGGGAAAGGGGGGCAACACCACCTTGATGAGCATTAACTAACAAATCATTACAGAAAAAGTTTCCAGTGCTGAGCCAGGAAGAGCTCTTCGGTGTTGTGGAGCAATTCCGCGGCATTGACCTTGATGACAAGGGTTATGTCGAGAAGCAGGCCGTTGTTGAGCAGCTTTCCACTGCAGGCGAGGGCTCTTACGATGAGGTCCGTGAGACCCTAAAGGACGTTTCCGTCGACTCCTCTGGTCGTGTTGAGTTGGACGACTACGTCGAACTCGTGGCCAAGTTAAGAGAAGCCAAGTCCCAGCCAAAGTCTGCCCACACTCCACAGAAGATTCAACACAAGGGAACCGGTGCTAAGGCATCCATCATTGTAGGAGGTAAGACTTCTGGTACAACGCACACAATCAATGAAGAGGAGAAGACCGAGTTCACAAAGCACATCAACTCCGTTCTTGCAGGAGACCCAGATGTCGGTGATCGTGTTCCGATCCCAACTGATACTTTCCAGATTTTTGACGAGTGTAAGGATGGTTTGATTCTTTCCAAGTTAATCAACGACTCTGTCCCAGACACCATTGATACTCGTGTTTTGAACCTGCCTAAGAAGGGTAAGGCCCTTAACAACTTCACCATGTCTGAGAATGCCAACATTGTTATCAACTCTGCCAAGGCCATTGGTTGTGTCGTTGTCAATGTTCACTCTGAGGATTTCATTGAAGGTAAGGAACATCTTATCCTTGGCCTCATTTGGCAGATCATTCGTAAGGGTTTACTTAACAAGATTGATATCAAACTTCATCCGGAATTGTACCGTCTCTTGGAGGATGATGAGACTCTGGAACAATTCCTCAGATTACCACCAGAACAGATTTTGCTACGTTGGTTCAACTACCACCTCAAAGCTGCTGGTTGGGAGAGAAGAGTCACCAACTTCTCTAAGGATGTTCAGGATGGTGAGAACTACACTGTCTTGTTACACCAATTGGATCCGCAGTTGTGTTCTTTAGCCCCTCTTAAGACTGCTGATTTGTTGGAGAGAGCAGAACAGGTCCTTCAAAACGCTGACAAGCTTGAGGCAAGAAAATACTTGACACCATCTGCCCTTGTGAAGGGTAACCCAAAGTTGAACTTGGCCTTCGTCGCACACTTGTTTAACACACATCCGGGTTTGGACCCAATTGAAGAAAGTGAGGCCCCAGAGATTGAAGAGTTTGATGCTGAAGGTGAAAGAGAGGCTCGTGTCTTCACTTTGTGGCTCAACTCCTTAGAAGTTGACCCACCTGTTGTCTCCTTGTTTGAGGATCTGAAGGATGGTACTATTCTTCTTCAAGCCTTTGAGAAGGTCTTGCCTGGTTCTATCAATACCAAGCATGTTAACAAAAGACCAGCCAGCGGTGCGGAGCTCTCAAGATTCAAAGCACTTGAGAACACGAATTACGCTGTCGAAACAGGTAAGGCCAACCACTTCTCTCTTGTTGGTATTGAAGGCTCCGATATCGTTGATGGAAACAAGCTTTTGACGTTGGGTCTAGTGTGGCAGATCATGCGTCGTAACATTGTCCTCACTCTGAAATCTCTCACCCAACACGGTAAAGAACTTACTGATTCTGATATCCTTAAATGGGCCAAGGAGAAAGTTGCTGCCGGTGGAAAGTCTACAACTGTTCGTTCCTTCTCTGACCCATCTATTGCAACTGGTCACTTCCTTCTTGATGTTCTTAACGGTATGAAGCCAGGTTACGTGGATTACTCCCTTGTTCATCCTGGTCATACGGAAGAGGAGAGATACGCCAATGCCAGACTTGCTATTTCTATAGCCAGAAAGCTTGGTGCTCTTATCTGGCTTGTTCCAGAAGATATCAACGAAGTCCGTTCCAGATTGGTGTACACTTTTGTTGGTTCTCTCATGGCCATTGACAACTAATACTCTCTCCTTCTCTCTGTGTATTATATGAATCTTGACTCTTATTCTTGTAATTTTACATCTGTAGTTTTATCGCCATATATTACACATCAAAAAACAACAGGACAGCATAAGAAAATACTAGAAAAAACATATTTTATATATCAGCAGCATAGCATGCTCTTTAGGCGAGGCCGCCGTAACTTCCAGCAACGAGCGTTGTGAATGTAGGAACTTGAATCCATTCATCCTGACCGAATGGGTCATCCTCGGAGAAGTCTTGAGCAACGAGCTTCAATGGAGTGGTAACAGCACCAGCACCGGTGTCATTGTTCACGGTAAACTTAATAAGAACTCCATTTTCAGACTCTTCACCTTGCTCATCAGTTATAAATCTTGCAATGAGTTTTTCAGCAGAATCGGCACTCAATTTTACCGGTTCCTTGAATCTCCATGTGATTCTAGACTTCTCCTTACTAAAGGCACCCTGTGGTTTGGACAAAGCAGACTTGGAATTGCCCTTAATGGAAACAGCAACAACCAAGTCATCCAAGGCGATACTTTCACCTTCATCAAGAAGAGCGGTGACATGAGGAGCAAGCTTCAGCGTAAGCATTACAGAAGATTGGTGTGGTTCAAATCTCCAAGCCGGAATGATCACAATAGGGGCCTGGATGTCCTTAACAGAGTATTTTAAACCACCAAGGGTACGGCCCAAGATTGTAGATGGCAATATCTCAAACTCATTGGTGTCAACTTGCTTAAAGAATTGGTTGTTCGGAATAATCTTATCGAAAACTTCGCTACCCTCGATCTTCAAGCTAGTTCTTATTGGAACGTTCATGTCTTCAGAGTGATAGTTGAACGCAATTTCACCAATAACAGAAGCTTGAATTTGCTCACCGTCTCTGAACTTAGCGTTGATAACCTCGGCAATAGAGGCATTCAACCCAGGTTGAGTCATATCAGGATGTTGGAACAATCCAGAACCACCGATTGATGAACCAGTCATCTGTGGACGCAATTGTTGCGAGCCAGCAAAAGAGTTAAAAGAGGAGATTCTCTTGCTTTGGTTATTTTCCAGATCAGTAGCATTCAAGTTAGTAAAGAGACCACTTTGGATATCACGTCTTGCAGTTGGAGGTTGTGGCAGTACACCGTGGGAAACTTGATGGTCCACAACTGGGGTCTCAAAAGAGTAAGCAGAGTCTTCACGAATGTTTGTGAGTGTGCCCGTCTTTCTTGAAGGTGGTGGTGGCGGAGCGCGATGCTGCTGCTGCTGCTGCTGCTGTTGTTGAATTGGATTTGGAGCCAACGTAGAAGGATACTGCTGGTCCTGATAGAAAATTGGATCCTGTGCGGGTGCCTGTGCAGGTGCCTGTGCAGCTGGTGAAGTGAAAGTAGACTCAACAGGGGATTGAGTGGAAGTGTTAATGTGGGAGCTCGATTCTGAGAAGGAGCGAATGCTCTGTTGTTCCCTAATTCCATTGTTGATGTTGGCATTAGAGGAAGCCCTGGAGGCAGGTTTCAGTGGTACCTGGTTTAAAGACATTGGAGCCATAGGGGTAGTCTCAACCTTAGGTGGAACCGCTGGGAGAGTTGGGATAGCATTGTTTTGCTGTTGACTCGATGTTGATACACCCTTTGATGGAGAAGAAGAGGCGCCGTTGAGATTCGAAGAAGAATGGTTGTTGCTGAAGCCTGGATTTAAGAATGAAGAAGTTCTTGAATCTCTGCGGTTGGTTGGAGGTCTACCACTGTTCAACGAAGAAGTCTCAGACTCTGGTAATGATGAATCAAGGTTCAATTTGTTCTTTTTTTTGTCTTTTTTGTGGAAGATAGAACCAACCCTAGATTTGAGCTTGGTTCTGCGCTTCTCCTTCTTCTCTGATGAGCCAACAGAAGCACCATTCACAGCCGTTGCAACCGTACTAGATGTAGCAATAGAAGAGACACGGTTTTTCTTGCTTGGGGTACCAGCTTGTGGTTGGAATGGAGCAACTGGCTGTCTAACGACTGGGGATTCAGCGGCTCTTCTAGCCTCCTTTGGAATGGCTGCTGTTGCACTAGAAACTTGCGCAAATCTGGAAATTTCCACCTCTGGGTCGAAGTTAAGAATCGTTTCCAAAGTTTTTTCATTAGAAGAAGAGATTCTGTTCAAAGAATCGGTGTAAGCTGTGATGAATCTCAAAAGACCATCTCTAAGGAAGTTGAGTCTTGCAAAGTCAGTGTTTTCAAACACCTCAAAGACATACGGAGCCTCAGAATCCCAGGTAGCATTACTGCTAATCAGTTGAGCTTGATACTTATCAGCTTTTTCGTGATGCTTTGAAGAATCACCATATTTCTCCAACTTGTCCTGAGCCAGCTCAATTGTCTTTGCAACTTCGCTCAGTTTGGAGTGCAACTGTCTCATATGGTTCCAGCCCTTGTCCTGAGCCGTGTACTGGTTTAAGGGTCTAATAACGTCTGCGTCAACGATATTCTTTAGAGTATTGTTGGCTGAGATCTCATCTTTAATTTCACCGATAACTTTGTTCCAGATCTCGGAAAGGTGTCCAATGGCATCCAAGTTGTAATGCTTGAGTTCCTCGGCAGACAACACATTGTTCGCAATGATGCTGCGTTCAATGTTTCTGTTAAGGTCCTGTGAGTTCTGGACCAGAGTGTTCAGATGCTGAAGGTATTGAGCCTTAATGTCATAGTATCTCTTAAAGAAGGAGGAAAACTCGTCATTAAGAAGCTTGGCCTGTGAGAGACGCACACGGACAATCTCGGTGGCATCTATAGGCTTCTGCGACACGAGAATCGATGAGGCGTACTGGGTTCTCTCAGGATGCTCGGCCATCTTTTCCCCTTATCAATAAATGGCTCAATTGAACGAACGGGAGTTTCTCGGTAACTCTTGCGCCTGGCTACGTGAGGTCCAGGATAGCTCGGCTGATGCGTGTGCGGGCTGCTGTGGTGCAGGTTTACAGCTGGTGCGAGAAAGAGACCGTTTCCGCAGTTGCAGAGATGTCAATCGAGTGTTGAGAGGGAGCCTTTGATGTGTGTGTGGACGGGGTGTTGGAGGGAGGGCCTTTCCTCACCGGCCGTCGCGCCGGCGGGCTTCGGCTATGTTGTTCTTACCGGATGACTAAGCATCTTCGGTGGCCTTCTCTGTTAATGCTGTTGCTTGGACCAGAGAGCTTCTGAAGACTTCTTTGGAGCAATGGCAAGGTCTTTCAGTTGTACAGCAGTACTGTCTGTACAGTAGGTGAGGGAGGACGTTTGGTTTCTGTGGTTTCGCAGAATACGGCATTATCGAAGCTTGGAGGCGTTGGGATCTCGAGAGAGAGAGAGGAAAGAGCGCATCCTTTCGACCTTTGCAGGACTGGGCACCGCTACCACTACTGCTTTCGCTCTGTTGCGGTAGGCAGTTAACACTGAAAGACGTCTATAGAGGGTCCAATCCGCAAGGAACGTGAGAGGCCTAGCTCTCTCGCTGTGTCAGGCACGTCTCGCGGTTTCCACAGCAACGGCGTCAACCGCGTCCCATAGAAACAAAACAACGCGCGGAGCGACTTTTGGCGACTGCAAGTACTAAAAACACTCTCTAAACACCTCCTCTGAAGCCTCTTCAACCATCGTGTCTGTGTGTTTACCGGCCATGATCACACCGCAGGAGAAGCCGAAGCCGCGGACGATCAGCAAACGGAAGCTACCGTTCAAGGCGCCGTCGCCGCTCTTGAAAAGAAACAACCAGAAACCACTCTCCTTCTTCACAAAGCGCTCCTCAAGCACGTTGGAAGAGAAGAAGAAGCCGCTGGAATTCACCTCTGAATCAAATCTCAACAGGTCGGCTTCGCAGCCGGACCCTGTGCCACTCATCCGCAGCAAGAGTGCCCTATCTGCTATGACCAACACCACGTCATTCGGGGAAGTTGATGAGATTGACCTGACCGGTGATAATGAGCCCGTCATTCGCAACTTCAAACAGTCCAGTCCACCTGGTTCGTTGATTGCATCAGCGCCATCGATGAAACTGAACACTTTGAGTGGTGGGAAAGGCCAGCAGATGCTTGATTTTGGTAATAAGAACTTAGCACCCAAGAGAAAATGGGAATCAACACAATCCAAGCCAATGAATCCATGGGATGGAAGCCAACAGATGAATAAGGCAAGGAACCCACGCATCAAGGCTGAATCCAGAAGACAAACTGGTAACTATTATGACTCAAACTCAGGATTTGCTTCTTCTGGAAACCAATTTCAAAGAATTACACTTAGTGATGAACAAAAGCATGTCCTGGATTTGGTTGTCAAGGGTGGTAAGAATGTGTTCTATACCGGTTCTGCTGGTACTGGTAAATCTGTTCTTTTGAGAGAAATTGTTGCCGCATTGAGAAGAAAATATGGTAAGAATGCTGTTGCCGTCACAGCCTCTACTGGTCTCGCAGCTGTCAACATTGGAGGCCAGACCATTAACAGGTTTTCATATATGGGCATTGGCGATCGTTCTGCCTCTACATATATTGGCATGATTAAGAAGAGGAAAGAAATTCAGGAGAATTGGCGAACTACAAAAGTGCTGATTATTGATGAGATTTCAATGTTGGATGGCCGCTTTCTAGATAAGCTGGACCAAGTTGCCAGAGGTGTTCGTTATTCAAATGGAGATCAACCCTTCGGCGGGCTTCAACTTGTTCTCACTGGAGATTTCTTCCAGTTGCCTCCTGTTCCGGATCGCCAAACAAATAGAATGGAATTCTGTTTCCAATCCAAGGCATGGAAGTGCATCCATCATACTATTTTGCTTCATCAAGTGTTCAGACAGGCTGACCCAGAGTTTGTGGATATCTTGAATGCAATCAGAGTTGCAGAAATTAATGATATAATTGCTTCCAAGTTGTCTGCACTTAGCAGGGAGGTCAAATACGACGATGGAATACAGCCTACAGAACTATATGCTACAAGATATGAAGTTGAAAATTCCAACCACAGGCGTCTCGGTCAATTGCCTGGCAAGGCTCATGACTTCATTGCTGATGACCGCTCGGCCAAGAATGAAAGAGATTTAAAGATGTTGGAGAGTACAATGGCTGTCAAGAAACTCACATTAAAAGAGGATGCCCAAGTGATGATGCTAAAGAATGTGGATGAGACTCTTGTCAATGGTTCCGTCGGTAAAGTGCTTGCTTTCACCACCGAGGGTGTATATAGCAAGTATAAGGCGGCGTTGAATGCTTCCCAGGTATGTGATGAAGAGACAGTTAGCGAGATAAGAACAATCTCCAAGTGCATTGGTTGTTCTGAAATCTCTGAGGATGTGCTCAGGGAAATAAACAAGAGACCGCTTTCAAGGCACGAGGCGCTGATTGAGATTGCCCAGGCTGCGCTCAAGGAGATAGAAAGGCCAATGCCACTAATCAAGTTTTCCATGCCTAATGGTGGCTTCAGAGTGGATCTTGTAACGCCAGTGGACTTCCCAATCGAACTCGGAGAGCGAGAGGATGCCGTTGCAAGAACGCAATTACCGTTACTGCTTTCTTGGGCTCTCTCCATTCACAAATCCCAGGGACAGACATTGGACCGTGTCAAAGTGGATCTGCAGCGTGTGTTTGAAGCTGGGCAGGTGTATGTGGCCCTTTCCCGTGCTGTGTCCAAGGAACGTCTCCAAATCGCAAATTTTGCGCACTCAAAGATCCGCTGTAACCCCGATGTGAAGGCCTTCTACGAGAACTTGGAAAGGTTCTAACTCCACTTCTATATTCGACCCCTAACAGAGAATGGTTTATTTATAGATCCACTGTACTGCGCATCTTTTGTGTAGCGTGCTCGATCGCGAAACGCGAAACATCGACCACCCAAATTTCCAAGCTCTTTACACACCGTTGCACCACTAGCAGCTTAAATAGGAGCTCTAAGACAACAGCCCTCGAAGCAGACAGCGGGAAGAAGCAATGGAGCCCGAACGCTATACCTTTAGTGTGTTCCAGCAGGATTTCACCATCGACCGCCGCTTCGAGATCATTAAGGAGCTCGGGCATGGCGCGTACGGCATCGTGTGCTCGGCCCGCTACGCAGAGACGCCAGACGTGAGCGTGGCCATCAAAAAGGTGACGAACATCTTCAGCAAGAAAATTCTGTGCAAAAGAGCGCTCCGGGAGCTGAAACTGCTGCGACACTTCCGCGGGCACAAGAATATCACGTGTCTCTACGACCTCGATGTGGTGAATAAGGAGTCCTTTAACGAGGTCTATCTGTATGAGGAGCTCATGGAGTGTGATATGCACCAGATCATCCGTTCTGGTCAACCATTGACAGATGCTCACTATCAGAGTTTCGTGTATCAGATCCTTTGTGGCCTCAAATACATTCACAGTGCGGATGTGCTTCACAGAGACCTCAAACCAGGAAATCTCCTTGTCAATGCAGACTGTGAACTCAAGATCTGTGATTTTGGTCTGGCGCGTGGATACTCCCCAGTTCCGGAGCGCAATGCTGGATTCCTCACTGAGTACGTTGCCACACGGTGGTACCGTGCACCAGAGATCATGCTCAGTTACCAATCATACACCAAGGCTATCGACGTGTGGTCCGTTGGATGCATCCTCGCAGAGCTGTTAGGAGGAAAACCTATCTTCAAAGGAAAGGACTATGTGGACCAATTGACACAGATTTTGCGCATTGTTGGAACTCCACCCGAAGATACTCTTACAAGAATTGGATCTCAGAGAGCTCAGGATTATGTCCGCTCGTTGCCTTTCATGCCTAAAGTGCCCTTCAGCAGCTTGTACCCGGAAGCTAACCCAGAAGCCCTTGACCTTCTCGAGCGCATGCTCTGTCTCGATCCAGAAAGACGTATCACAGTTGAGGAGGCATTAACACATCCATATCTAAAAGTTTGGCATGACCCAGGTGATGAGCCAATCTGTCAAACCAAATTTGACTTTGCCTTCGAAGAAGTTGATGACTTGGAGACAATGCGCCAAATGATCTTGGACGAAGTTGCAAGTTTTAGAGAGTACGTGAGACGTCCAGTTGAGGAGCAGGACCTTGAGTTAACAAACCCCGATGCTGAGAGACAAGCTGCAGAGGAGCGTCAAAGACAGGAGAGTTATAATCGGCAATTGGCGGAACAGCAGCAGCAGCAGCAGCAGCAGCAGCAGTTACAACAGGAGTATCAATACAATCGTCAAGTTCAGTACCAGCAGCCACAACAGCAGTACTTTGATCAACAACATCAACCAGTCCTTGAAAGTCCTGTAGGACAATTGGGTATTCCAAATGGACAATTCACCACTGATTTGCCACCAAGACCTCAAGAGAACGTTTACAATCAAGAATTTGCAGGCTTGGAACAAGAATTGGAGTTTGGACTGGATGGTCTTCGTAGGGTCTAACAAATTTGATACATTGTTGGTCTTCTATTTGTGTGTTTTGTTACTTTTTGGTTTAATACAATGTTCAGATTTTAATTTCATGTTTTAATTTGATGTTTTAATTTGATGTTTTAATTTGATGTTTTAAGTTTTGCATCCGCATTAACAATTGAATAAATAGCAAAGAAATCGTAGAATGATAGAAGAAAAAGAGCTATAAAACAAAACAATTTTTAATCAGATCTGTTAACTAAATGTACAAACACGTCATCAGTCTCTAGGTAAACAAAGAGACGAAACAGGCCAACCCACCTGCAAAGAAGTAAGAGCAAAGAAATATCCCATCCAATATACAAAACCGAACAGCCATAAAAAGATCAATGGAAACAAGGGTGGTGAATGTTTTAAACCCCAGAGTCAAAGAAAAGGAAAAGAAAAAGAAGAAGAACAAGAAGAAGAAGGGCACTAAATGCCCTGTTGCTTCACTAGAGTAATGTCGATGTTACTCATAGACTCATCCTTACTCTGCTGAGCATTAGCGAGAGCTTGGTTAACAACACTGTTACCCATCTGATATAAACCTTGCTGTGGGTAAGATGGAGCTGGAGAAGCCTGGTAGTGTTGAGTGCCCAGATTCATTGGTAAGCCTTGTTGAAGCAATGAGGGAATGTTAGCATCAAATTGTTCTTCACCAGCCTTCAACTGGTGTGCAGTGTGTACCTCTTGCTGTTGGGCATCAGTTGGCAAAACAGTCTTAACTTTCTCCTCTCTTTTCATCTTTCTTGTCTCGTTGTAAATGTCCTCTCTATTGATCAAAATATCTTTGAACATGTCCTTGAGCATTTTTTCAATAACAAGCGGTTTGTTGCCCTTGAGATACAGCTCACGGATTTGACGGTTGATCTCAGGGTTTCTTCTTCTCAGTGTTGGGAAGCTCTCGTTCAAGTTGAGCTTGTCGTGGTTGTGGTCCGGATTGGTGATTCTCAAGTTCCACTTCATGATCTCGTCATGGTCATTCTTCTTACAGTTGGCAACCATAGAGAAGGGACAGTTGATCTTTCGGGTTGTGAGTTTTCTCTTTCTCTCCTTGTCATTGATGTTTCTCTTGTTTCTGTAAGTACCACCAAGCTCACAAGTGAAGTATATAGCCTTCTCATTGGAGTGGGAGATGACAATACCGAAGCCATTGCTCTTTGCGTACTGCTGGATGTAGGAAACCAACTCCTCTCTGGAGTCAAACTCAGTGCGCGGCAAAGTCATTTGTTGCAAAGACTGCGAACTACCCGGAGGAGCAAGACCGGTCCCCTGAGGAGCCTGAAGGTGTTGAGTCAATCGCTGGGCAGTCTGGGCATAGGACGCTGGGTAAGCAGCGGCCAATTGCTGTTGCTGCTGGAGGTCCTGCGAAGTGTACTGTGGGAGGTGCTGGCGAACTTGCTCGCTGATGCGCTGCTGGGCTTGCTGTTGTTGATAAAACTGGTTATGAGCAAGCTGGGCCTGCTGCTGGGAGTACGAGTTCTGCTGGGAGGGAACAGAGTGCGGGAGGCCGACACTCTGAAGTGCCTGAGCTGCTGAGTTCACAGCGTTTGCCGCAGCGGTTGGATCCAAGCTCATTGTAAGGGATGGGGAGAGGATGGGGAGCAACAAGGACGGATAAAAAGGGGTGGACGGCTAGCTGTTTTGCTGGGACGAAAAAGCTGGCAAATAAACGGGCGGCCAACAAGCGGGAAAGACGAACGGAAGCCAGGAAGACAGAGCGATGAGCTTGTGCTGCGTAGACAACTGAGGTGCGAGTGTTGAATGTGTCAAAGTGTGTGGCCCCGGTTGAAGCTGCTGTCGTGGCGGTTTTGGATTGCGCACTCTGATTCGGGTGGCGCACGCTGCTTTTTAAAGGAGAAAATTTTTGTCGCGGGCAACAACATCACGCCAATTCTGTCACCATGGCAACCTTGCAAAATAAGGGGGGTTGTGAGCAGGGTAACCACAGTGCAGTTATCGCGTTTTCCTAATGCGGTGTTTTCCCTTTCAGGATATTTTCCTGTGTTTACAGGCGCCACACACTGACACACACCCACACACACACAAACTCCACACTTCTTGTCCTCCTAAACCTGGGGAGCCAACCACGACGTCAGCGTCTGCAATGGCTTATCTGGAAAAAGAGGATGTTGAACTGAGGCGCAGCTGGCGGTCGCACCGTTGGAGGCATGTGGTCGCCTTCGGCGTGATTATCTCATCACTTTTGTGGGGCTCTGGGTTTCTCGTTGCATCCATCTCACATCTTCTCGATGTCACTGCTCAGCTGAAAGAGTTCGAGCTTCTGGAATCGCTTACACGGAAGGACCAATTCTCCTATGGGCAATCGTCGCTTCTTCTGGGCAGAAAGATAGTCGGTTTCGAAGAGACGAGAAACGAGACATTCCGCCCCGAGTTCAAGACTATCCAGTGGATTTCGGAGCTGGACTCTTTCACCAATGATAAGGGCACTTACGTCACGGAGGACAATCATGTCTACCTCATCAAGTCTATTGAGGATGAGTCATATGGAAAAGTGCTGTATAATGGGTCGAGCATCAGCTTCGATGGCCAGGACTTCAAGATAGACAATTTTGTTGCCAGCCCAAACCTTGAGTTTGCTTTGATTCAAACCAACTGGACACAGCACTTCAGGCACTCGTCTTTTGGACTCTACTGGGTCCTCAATATTGAGACACAGACAGTTACTCCATTGCATGAGAAGAAACTTTCGATCGCTTTGTGGTCACCAACTTCAACCGATATCGCATTTGTCCTTGACAACAATGTCTACGTATACAGTCTTGACACTGAGACAGCAACACAAGCATCATTCGACGGAAGTGAGAATATATTCAACGGTATTCCTGATTGGGTGTATGAGGAAGAGGTCTTGGAGGGAGATTCCGCTCTTTGGTGGTCGCCAAAGGGTGAATACGTTGCATTCCTTAGAACAAACGATTCACTGGTTCCTGAATTTCCTATCACATACTTTGCCCAAGATGATACTGCATATCCTGAGCTCAGAACCATCAAGTATCCTAAGCCAGGCTACGAAAATCCAAATGTCCAATTGGCTCTATTCGACCTCTCATCCTCAAAAACAAAGTTTGTTGACTACTCTTATGATGTCTTCACTGAGGTGTTGTGGGTTGGCGATTCTCAACTCTTGCTCAAGTCCACAAATAGAGAGTCTGACTTCCTCAAAGTGATCTTGATAAATGCCAAGGACCTGTCATATACCATTACAAGAGATGAGGTTACTGATAGTTGGTTTGAGATCACACATGACACAATGTTCATCCCAAGATCTGAGACTCGTGAGCTTGATGGATATATTGACACGATTTCTGTCGATGGATACAACCATTTGGCCTATTTCACTCCCCCAGAGAATCCAAACCCGAAACTATTAACAAGTGGCCAATGGGAAGTTGTGTCTGCGCCAAGTGCATTTGATTATGCCAGAGATTTAGTATTCTTCTTCTCCACTGAAGTCTCGTCTATTGAGAGACATTTGTACTCGGTCCACTTGCACACCGGTGATAAGATCAGATATACCAAAGAAGAAGGGTGGTATTCTGCGTCTTTCTCTACTGGCTCCAGGTACGTTTCATTGAGTTACAGAGGTCCTAATATCCCATCACAGAGCATGATTGATCTTTACACTGGCGAGGCCAAAGTGTTGGAGACTAACTCTAAATTACACGACTTGTTGGCTGATTATGACTTACCTGTGATCAACTTCGGCGAAGTTGATATTGGTACTGCAACTGTTAATTACGTTGAGAGACTACCCCCAAACTTTGATGAGAAGCAAGAATATCCTGTATTGTTCTTTGTCTATGGAGGCCCAGGAAGCCAGCTGGTTACCAAAACATTTGAGTTCTCATTTCCAGAAGTTGTTGCCTCTCAGTTGAATGCTGTTGTAATTACTGTTGATGGACGTGGTACTGGGTTCAAAGGACGTCAGTTCCGTTCTCTTGTTAGAGATAATTTGGGTTACTATGAAGTCATCGATCAGATTGCGGCTGCAAAGCACTGGGGTGCAAAGTCTTATATTGACAGCACTCGTATTGCCATTTTTGGATGGAGTTACGGTGGATACATGACTTTGAAGACTCTTGAAGCAGATGCAGGTGAGACGTTCAGTTATGGAATGTCAGTGGCACCTGTAACTGATTGGAGGCTCTATGATTCTGTGTACACGGAGAGATACATGCACACGCCTCAGACCAATCCTGATGGATACGAGAAGGGATCTGTGCACAATGTTACTCAGATTGGCAAGTGTACACGTTTTTTGCTCTGCCATGGTTCAGGTGATGACAATGTTCATTTCCAGCACTCTGCAAAGTTGTTGGACAGATTCAACTTGGAGTCTGTGGAGAATTACGACTTACACATCTTTCCTGATTCTGACCATGCAATTAGATACCACAATGCCAACTCCATGATCTACAACAGACTTCTTCTCTGGTTGAAGAAAGCATTCAACGGTGTATATCTCTGAGCTTACACAGTATAGATTACGCAATACCATTATTTCATATCTTAAATAAACATTGAACTCTCATCTTCTCTGGAAAACGAGTCAAACCTTGAGCTTTGTGAAGTTTGTACCACCAGTGTATGGGACCTGCAGCCAATTCTTACGGTCGTACTCGGCAGTCCCATCAATCACATGGAAGGCATACGCATATCTGGATTTATCACTCAGATTTAAATTCGATCTATGCAAAACCGAGTTATGAATCAAGATGAGAGATCCCGCTTTGCATTTCAAATGCTTGTAATCCTCTTCAGTGTTGGTGTATGTCTCCTCCTGGCCGTCGATGTACTCAAAGCCAGTGCCACCACCCTCTTTCCGCACGAATCTCTTCACAATAGGAGTCGTCTTGTGCGATCCAGGCAAGTAGCTTAAGCATCCGTTCTCAACCTTGCAGTCCTCCAAGGCGAACCAAAATCCAACGGCAGTCTGTGGCGTTGTATACAAAAACGAGCCGTCCTGATGGGATGGGACTTCTCCACCGATCTCCGGCTGTTTGCAGATTACCATACTTTGCAATACTCTTGGGTCTTCAAATCCAAGCTTCTGTACAATTTGAGCATTCTTCTCATTGATTGTCTGGCTCTTGAAGAGTTCGTCGCATGTGTGCAACCCATGTCCAAACTTATTGATGGCACGCTCTTTAGGCTTGGTCAGCTTGTTCTGCGCATCAAACGCATTTGGCTCAAGGAAAAAAGACACTTTATCACTCGACTCAGGAAATAAGCATCACCAACGTGTTCCTCGCCTTTAGTTCCGGTCGTGAACTTGGTCAATGGGTGCGTGGAGATATCAAAGTCATCGATCAGCTCACGTGCACGCTTGATCATCTGGGAAACTTCATCTGGAGAGAGGAAGTCTGGGATACAAAGACACCCCTCTTTGTCAAATTGCTCCACTTGCTCCTTCGTGAAATCAAAAGTCATTTGCAATGGCTTGTCAATTGGGTATCAAAAGGGTTGAAGAGGAAGCTTATCAGACGATTTTGATTAAGGACGCACGGCTCTGGCCAAATATCCGCAGCAGATTCGCGGCGCTACAAAGTTAAGCTGTAGGAACTGACCTTGGAAACATAATATAAAGGGTTCTTGTTCTGAACCCAATGGCTCATCTCAAGACTTTTATGCGCTTTGTAAAATAAATTTATAAATATTATCCTCAAATCTCTTTACAAGCAGATCCAATTGCGCCTCTGTTGCGGCTCCATCAATCATTGTTACCACGCAGTTGAGTCCATTCTTCTCGGTAGTGAGTATACCCAAAGAGAACGAAAACTGCGTACCATTTGAATTAGCGGCAAAGAATGCATCGTCCACCTCATATTTCCCCTGCTCTTCGCACAAAAGTCCCAAGTTGGACATGACTGTGCCGGTGCGTTTCACGCCAATGTGTGCCTCTTCAATAATTTTGTCCAAGTTTGCATGTTGTTCAATGAATGAAGACGTAATTATTCCAAGCCCAAACAGGAAATTCCTCTGTTTCCGGCACCACTGGAAGAAGTTGTTGAAGTATTTGATCGAAGACCAGTTGTGGACACTCACTGGGTAATGATAGAAATGGTTTCCTCCGGTATTGCAGCCAAATTTGAACTCATCGACATCCTGCCCTGCAGGAACGTATTGACGTGCATCACATGGAATAGAGATGTCTGTCAGTTTAAGCCATGAAGATGACCGTTTTAGGAGGGTTTCATAATAAGCTTGGAGCCATGCGGAGTTCAAGTATGGGGAGAGGGTGATTCCTTCTGCCTTGAGAGTAGAACGAAGATTTGTGAGAGACTCCGGAGGGATATTTATGATTCTGTATGTGCTTGTGTCTTCTCTAGTAGACATAATTGTGGTTTGGCAAAAGTTCTTGATAACTGCAAGGTTAAACATGTATGCTGGTAGCACTGACCATGGCGCATTGTAGTCCACGACGTCATTGATTGAACGTGGCAGATCAGGAATAACCTCGTAGTCAGAGGCATAATCAAGCAAGTAGCGCGGGGTTGCTTGTGTATCATCAATTGAATTCATCAATGATTGCAATTCTTGGATAAAGTTCTTTCCAGATATACCGTCTGAACAGACGTGATTGGAGATGTAAGCAAGAGTGTATTCATCCAAACGGGCAATCTTCCAAAGGGGTGTCTCATCGCCGTACTTCCAGTCCAAGTTATTTATGTGAGCAAGCTGCTCTTCTCTCGGCTTTCCAACAATATCCTGAGAGAGGGTCATAAGTACCTGGTCCAACGTGATGGAGTCCATGACCTTGATGTAATCGTGATCTGGGTGTGGTTTGGAGAGATCGGAGTGGTCTGTCGTGACCACCGAAGACCCCAGGATCGGGTACGTGAGTATCATTTGTCGGAGACAATTAGCCAGAAGAGCATCGTTGGTGATTTTTCTGTTAAAACAGGCAATAACGGCGAAGTTCTTGTAGATTTGGCGCCTTTTGAGGAGACAGAAGAAGTTCTCCACGCGCCCTGCTCTTCGCGCATGGTTTCTGGCAATGAAATCCTCGAGTGACATCTCCGCTGGTGTCTTGGATGACTCTTTCTCTCTATGGGTTATGGAGGGTCTCGGAAACTGTTTATATACCTGGGCGCAGGCAGCTCTTGGATCGTAAAGCGAAGGCAAGGGCAGCGCGCAGAGACCAGTCTGCCTGTAAAGGGCTGCAGCTACAGCGCGTAAACGAAGGTGCAACAACAAAGAGAGGAACGAGAGGAACGAGTGCCGGACAATCGCTTAGTATCCCAATTCCGCGCGGCTAGAGCTCCAAAGTGACTCTGCCTAGAGGTCATGCTCCTCTTGAGACCCATGGGTATCAGCCATACCAATCGAGTGGGTTCCTCGACGCCTGTTTACGAAAGAAAGTCCTCCGAAGGATGGAACAAGGGCCGGATATCGGTCGGATATTGGCCTACCATACCGGATATGGATTTATATCCGAGGTATTTCATCCGTACACCACTGTGAAGTGCCTGACACATTTCCACCATCAACGGCATCAAACACAAGCATCAACAACAGCGCAACGTGGTGTCGTTAGAATCCGCAAACAAAGACCGCTCCCGACGCTTACAGGTGCTTGTCAGAGCATTATAAGACTCGCAAACACGCCCAGTGGCCTGCACTTGCAAAGGAACGCACTTCTCGCGGTTCTCTGAGCTCTTCTGAGCGGTTTCACCGCCCACAGCCACCACTATGCTTGGGCGGCTCTTCCAAAACCCGGACTCTGCTGCTGAGAAGGCGGTTGCACGGCGCGTGTCATCCCTGTCGCTGGGAGGATTTGGCTCGCCGCCATCGCCGCCGCCTCAGGAGCATCAGAATCAGCAGAGTCAGCAGAATCAGCAGCAAACAGCCTCTTCGTACATCAACGAGGACACGTTCTCACGCACAGTGCTCTACGGTACGCCGAATCATCTCAGCTGTATCCACATTGATCAATATGAGTTTCGTCTGCTCATTGTCCAGGATAAAGGAGAGCTTCTGCAGAAGAACAATTATAAAATTTACTTTGACTCTGCCAAGGACCATCACTTTGATAAGCCCGGGACACAGAGACTCGTCTACAGACACGCGCCTGAGACACTTATCGAGTTCATGTTTGGCAATCCAATTCATCAGGACTTTGCTGTGGGTGATCGATGTAAGGTGCACACACTTGGTCCTCTGAAGGATTTGCAACAATCAATGTTGATCACTCGATACTTCAAAGTTCAGAAGAAAGTGTTTGCTCTCGGAGTGGTTACGCCAGTTGCACAACAACGCTTCAGCGAGGCGATTCTTTCCAACTGGCCGCAGCTCACGGCATATCTGGATCTGATCAAGGCTACTTTCATCAATGATTATCTGGATGGGAATACACAACTTGGGCCAAAGAATCTTGGTGTGACAATCTTGTTCAAACAACTGACAACAAGCATTCAGAACTTGGTTACTACACCCCGTTTGTTATTGGGAGTGACACATGCAAGTAAGGCAATGTTCAACCATTGGTGCTATGAAATGCATAGTTGGCTTGAGATTAAGGATGGTGCAAGACAAGGGTTCACGGGGACAAGATTTCTTATCACACTATTGACAACGGTCATTCAGTTGAGAAATCAACTCGTCGGTCGTGATTATAGCGATGAATTTGTCCGCGTTGTCATCCTTTCCACAAATCCTATCGTGGCTCAGAAATTAATATTCATTTTATCGGGTGTCTTACCATACAAACTTCAATTTGCAATTGAAGAAGAACCGAATGGTCCAGATGAGAAACTGGATCTTTCAAACTGTTCGGATACATCGTCTACCAAAAACTACACAAGTACTACGCCAGAGGATAAGACAACCCATCAGATACCATCAGTGATTAGCAAAGGATGGGAAATACCTACAACCCCTTCTCGTTCCATTGCTACCCCTTCAGTCGTAACCCCAAGTCGACCAAGCTTGGTTCAGCCACTCTCCACTTCTCAGTCAATGGCATACCTTTCTTCATCCTTACAAAGCCATTCGTCTTTTTCTAACTCCTTAAGTCGTGGGTTCACACTCCTTCAAAATTGGAAAAACTCACTAGACTCCACGTCGTCCTCAAATTCATCATCTCAGCCATCTTCATCGTACCGCTCACCATCCCCAAGTGCTGAGTATGATGAATATCCATGGAATAATGCAGTGACAAGTTCCTCAATGGCGAGCGCACCAATTCAAACAAACGGATATGCTATTGCAACCCCATCTACCGCAACGACACTACAATCTGGATCTCCATCTAACTCAAACTTCCCACTTTCATTACCAAGAAGCTTTTCATCATTGGAGGTTAATGTTCTTAAGAAACATTCTGCAGTGCCAAGATTACCACATATCGATAGAAGTACTTCTACCGTTTATGGAATAGGTACTACTAAGAAGACTCGAAATGAAATTTTGGAAAGGACACGTCTTGAATGCCGTGAATTAATGAATGGTAGTGGTGCTGTTGATATTTCATATAAGGTTGACGATCTCAAGGGTGTTTCTATTATCGATTGTTCTTATGAAGATGAGCTCTTTGATGAAAGAGAGGTCTTGATGCAGACCCCACCCCCATTATGTGGATATGTCAATGAATTCATCCCTGATTTTCAAATGCAGGCGTGTCCTCTTGCCCAATATATGGATGGCAAGATTGCATCTAGTATGAAGAGAGATTTGCACTATTTCAATAACTCCCGAACGATTTACGTCCCATTGAGGGCTAGGGAAATCCAAGATATTGTGATGTCTAAGGGCAAGCAAGAGGTTAAAACTCATGTGAAGAGGCTCTATCATAATGGTAAACCAACTTCAAGTTGTGATAGGGTTATTTTTGCTAAAGTTGATGCTACTATGGAGGCCTTATTGGCTGGCCGAGACATCTCCGCAATGGTCAAGGATTGGTGATGTCTGTTTTGTTTGTTTTTTTGTCTTAAATTTTCTTTCAGAAGCTCTATACCCTCATTTCATTTAATTATGTTTTTCTAATGCGTTATGGTCATCAAATATTACTGATTTTAAATCACCAGTGGGGTCTCTTCCTAGTTTCGGAGCTTGGTGCACTGCTAGGCGTTGGGCCAGTTGTTTTTGGTTTTGCCCTTGTCTGTTTCTTCTTTGGTTGTTTCCGTTCTTTGAACTGTTCACCAAGACTGTCTAATCCTGGAGGAGGTTCTATTCCTGATTCTTCCAGTGCGAATTTCACTTTTTTCCAATTGACTCGACTGTTGGCCTCAGCTGTCTTTGCACTCCAATTCACCGTCTTGGCCTTTTCCATCACTTGTTTCATTGATTTCTCCACCTCTTGTATATCTTCAGCACTTTTCGGTACCACAGTAACGTCAAAGATGTACACGCCATCCACTCCAGTGTAGCATTTCCACATAAGCTCTCTATACGTTTTCCTTACCCTAGCACGAACGTTTGCATAGTCAAAGGCATCGATACTCTTTGGGAATCGGCCTTTCATCTTTGCCGGCAACTTTGGATCATTAAACGCCGTTCCATAGAGGAACTTAACTCTCATTGCAGGTGAACTTTTTCTGAAGAGTCCTAATACATGATCTGGTGGGAAATATGTGCATTTGAACCAGGTATTGGAGCCGAGGGTTGCTGGTGGCCCTGGTCGCGTGGCAAAATAGAGCTGTTGCAGAGGCCCCGGGACACCTCGGATTAGATATGCTGACGTCGCCTTAGGAGGTATGGGCGCTTTAAAGAGTGATTTGCTCATGTTCTCTGCCTCTGTTAGTGACCCCTGTCGATTTCTAGCGTGTTGTGCTTTGTGCTGGTTGATTGTTGGTGTTGATGTTTTGCGCGGAGATGAAATGAAAAACTCGGGCACCTTCGCTACAACTGAAAGGCCTAGTTCAATAATCTAGGGCAACGACAAGATGACCGACACTGAGGATGACCGCTTCAGGTCGGAGTCTGAGGATGTGGAGCCGCACTTCACCGAGGAGCAGCAGCGGGAATCTGACCAGAGGCTTCAGAAGCGCCAGGAGCAGCGCAATGCTGTTCCTGAGGGTACCAGCTTGTTTCTCAAGCTGGAGGATAAGAAGGAGGAGGCGCGTGGAAAGTACGAGGAAATGGACGAGTGCACGTATCAGTACAAGCACATTGGGTCCTCTGGACAGGAGGACCACATGACATGTGTCTGTTCCGAGGAGATTGAGGACGGCGTCAACGTGGCGTGCAACGACGAGAGCTGTATCAACAGAGGGACCAAGATTGAGTGTGTTGATGGTTGCGACTCTCCATGCGGTGATGGCTGTGCAAACCAACGTTTTCAGCGACATGAGTATGCCTCCATTGCTATCATTCAGACGGAGAAGAAGGGTTACGGTGTCCGTGCCGAGCAGGACCTTGAGCCGGATGCGTTTGTGTGGGAATACATCGGGGAAGTCATTGATGAGCGCACGTTCAAAAAGAGAATGATAGACTACGATGAGCAGGGGCTGCGTCACTTCTACTTCATGATGCTTCAAAAGGGAGAATTCATTGATGCAACACAACGCGGGTCCTTGGGAAGATTCTGCAATCACTCTTGTAATCCAAACTGTTATGTGGAAAAGTGGGTTGTTGGTGATAAGCTGAAGATGGGTATCTTTGCCAAAAGACGTATTCTTAGGGGAGAGGAGCTCACCTTCAACTATAATGTGGATCGTTATGGTGCCAATGCTCAGGCATGCTACTGTGGAGAACCTAATTGTATTGGTGTCATTGGCGGAAAGACCCAAACAGATGCCGCCTCGCTGTTGCCACAGAGTATCTCTACCGCACTGGGATCTTCTGTTGATGAAGAACAAGCATTCTTAAAGATTCTTAAGGACAATGGTGAGAAACCAGAAAATATAAATGCTGCATATCTTGAACAGCTTGAAATGACTCCATTGGACATTTATGAAACCTCGGCTGTCGTTGGTGCTTTGATGCAAGCTGAGGACTCTCTCATTGTTTCTAAACTACTGGTACGAATTGAGATATCGCCAGAACCGCTTATTGAGAGTTTCAAGTTCAAGCACGGATTCCAATCTTTTTGCCGAATTTTGCGTTTTTCTTATGATAGCTCGTTCAAGAACTCGTTTGAAGTTGACGATAATATGGTGCTGCGTATGGTCAAGATCATGCGTCATTGGAAAGTATCCTCTGACCTCCTAAAAAAGGTTGGAATCATTCCTATTGTGGATACCATTATTCAAAAGACCTCTTCAGAAGAAGTAAAAGAACAGTGCCGTGAACTCAAGGAGCTGTGGTCTCATTTCAAGGAATACATCCGTATTAAAAAGAAAGATCCGAAGAGCAATCAAAAAATACACTATGACCAACGCAGAAAGAAAGAAATAGAAGAAGATACCGTTCAGAAGAGTGATGGTCCAACTGTATGGAAGGAAGATGATTTACCTCCAACATGGTTCGCAACGAAGGACGAAGAAGGCAGAGTGTATTACTTTGATAAGGTTTCCAATGAAACACGCTGGGAGAAGCCAAGCTTGAGTGCTGAGTTGAAAGAAAAATATGAGAGAGATAGTTTAAGAAGAAAGCAAGAACTGGATGAAGAACAAAAAAGACGTGAGAAAGAGCTACAAGAGAAGAAAAGAAGAGATGAAGATATGATTTCAAAAATCATCTTAGATGCGACCAATGCAGAGTTGGAGAGAAAGGCCAAACAACAAGCTGAAGAGGAGAAGGAGGCATTACGCAAAAAGAAAAGAGAGGAGAGGAAATCACACTCAAAATCTTTTACCCCTGCACCCTACACTGAAGAGGACTTCCGCAAGAGATGGAAACGCCACTTTGCAGAACACATTCCAAACATGATCAAGAAGTACGCGGATGAGATTGGCCACGATGCGGTAAAATCTTGTGCGAAGGACATTGTTGAGAAACTTGTTGACAAGGAATTCCGTAAGGATCCTACAAAGAAACCACCAGGAGAACTTCTACCCGAAAAGCGTAAGAAGCTGAAGGGATTTACTGAGCCGTACATGGAGAAGGTCCTGCTAAAGGTGCAGGCTAAGAAGAGAAAAGCGGAAGAAAAAAGTTCTTCTAACTTCAAAAGGCCGCGCTCTTAGATCTGTTTTATTTGTTTTGTGTACCAGTTAAAGTAATTAATCACATCGAAATCAAAATCCTGGCGAAGTTTGATAGTATTTTATACCCTTGCTAGGAACTTTCCTTATTAGGAAGAGATGATCGATATCCGGACCGGAAAAAAAAAAAAAACTGTTCCTGACTAATGACTCAAAATATCTTTGCGGGGATTTAGGTGGTCTACCCTTCATCTCTTCTCCGAATGCTACGCTAGGCCCTTCTCCTATTAAATAATCATATTTACCTTGTTCCATTACCTAAAAGTCCACTGCTTCCTTTAGCTGCATAGTCACAGAAGGTATTCCGAGATGGCAGAGGTGACCGAGAAGGCAGATCAAGACCGTGAGGCTGTTATTGACATTGAAAATCTCCAAGAAGCTTCAAAGGAAAACAAGCAGATTGAGATCCCAGAAGGTGGTCGAAAGGGATGGATGGCTGTAGCCTCGGTGTTCTTTTTCAACTGTGCTACTTGGGCCTCGAACTCTGCCTATTCGGTCTATTTGGCCCATTACCTCCAATATGACACTTTCTCGGGGGCCACAAAGTTGGATTACGCCGCAATTGGTGGTATTGCCTTTGGATGTGGTTTGTTGTTTGGGCCACTTGTGAAGCTGTATATCAACTTGACCAATGTCAGATTCGTAATTGTCCTTGGTGCTATACTTCAATTCACTGGCCTTATACTCGCAGCATTCAGTAAGAAGCTTTGGCAGATCTATTGCACACAGGGCTTACTCATTGGATTTGGTCTGGCATTTGTGAGCATGCCCTCCATGACAATTATCCCGCAGTGGTTTAGGAGAAAGAGATCTCTGGCTGCTTCCATCGCAGCTGCGGGGTCTGGTGTTGGTGGTATAATCTTCAACTTGAGCATTCAAGCCATGGTCGCTAATTTAGGCCTTCGTTGGGCTTTAATTATCCAGGCAATCATGTCCGCATCCTGTACATGCGTTGGTATTATTCTCCTTAGAACAAGAAATAACGAGATTAGGACGGTTCTCAAGATTTGGGATTGGAGCATTCTAAGTTATGGTATCTACTGGATGTACGTTCTACATGTTTCTCTTGCTCTTCTTGGGTACGTTGTCCTCATGTACAACTTGGCTGATTTTACCAAATCTTTGGGTTACAGTGCTCATCAGGGGTCTATCGTGTCATGTATGATTTCTGTTGGAATTGTTTTTGGTCGTCCAACTGTGGGAAAACTATGTGACAGATTCGGTGCTGTGACTACCACCGTGTGCGCCCATCTACTCGTTAGTACGCTATGTTTTGCAATGTGGATCCCCGCACGTAACTTTGCCACTGCTATTGCCTTTGCTTTGATTCAAGGTGGATCAATGGGCACGATTTGGGTTGTCATTGCCATCATCATGACTCGTCTTGTTGGACTCAGGAGACTCGATGTTGGACTTTGTATGATGTGGATTCCAATTGGAGTATCCGGGCTCGTTTCTCCAATCATAGGCATCAAGCTGAGAGGCTCTGCGCCAAAAGGTGCTCAGTATGACCCAAGCCAGTACAAATACCCTGCCATTTGGTGTGGTGTTGTTTACTTGGCGTCAGCAGTGTGCATGCTGCTGATCAGATCTTATCTCATTTCCAGAGACAGAGTTGCGGAGAAGTCGAGCTCGAAGGAGGATAATGATGAATTGCACATCCCCGTGCGTTGGACCTCTTGGTTCAAAGACATGTTCAGCAGCTCGCCGAACCGTAAAGTTTGAAATGACCATAATATATTAATAATTGCATTTTGTTTACACAACAGCATTAATGATCAAGGCGTAATTAATACTTTTGGATGACTGAGCATGGTTGCTTGACTTGTAATTTGAACCTTTTCTAAATAGAAGAACAAAAAACCCCTTGTGCGTCCTTGCCATAATGGTCTCTTTCTGTTACCCGGTCCAGGGCTCCACCCCACGCAGCTTTTTCAAAGTGAAAAGTTTCTGTCTTCTTCTCGACACCACAACTGTTACTCTTTTTTCCTTTCTCTATTGTACCCAGAACTCGTATTATTGTAGGGTGCCAGTGACGGGTTCTTCGAACCCCTCAGGCTGGCCACTCTCTACAACGAGTTCGAGAGCAAAACAATAACGGTCCTAGCTGGAGCGGGCGTGGGCCTACGAGTCTCTTGCTGGAGATTCTTTGGCCAGTGGCGTCATCTCCTTACCGAGGATCGGATATCCCTTTCATTTTTTGCTTCCTTGATTTTCCTATCAAGATTTTAAAATACACATTTCGCATTCCACTTTTCCCAGAATGTAGCCATTCAGACTTTATCTAGGACCAATGAATCATGATGTTTGAGGATGGGGTTACGGGTTGGGACAAACATTACAACCGTTGGCTGTTTTCCTGCCAAAGTTTTGATGCAATTGAATGTCTATGCTTCCCGTCAGCTGGAATTTGTCTATGATTTCCAAGGCCAATGATGCTCTGTTTTAATCTGTCACGCATCTTGCGCCCCAAAACAATGACCCTTTTGACGAGATGAGTTGCTACTTACATGCAATTGGTATCGGGAGTTGCGCCAACCAAAAAGTCTATACCTTGTTTCTCTTTGTTGATATTAGTACGGGATCAATGTGGCGACAACCGTTTACTAATAGTCCCCTCAGGATAAGGAAATAGCTTTAAGCAACCGAAACCAAAAAACTTTATAGCAACCTGTATTCAGTACTTCTCAATCGACAACAGATTTCTATGTAGATTTTAAGAATGCTTACCGGTTAGAGAAAGCGTTTATAACGTGGTCTGGTAGTAACGATTTACTCTGTCTGTCGTTGGGTTACGAGAGGAGACAATAAGAATCGTGCCCCGTAGTCGGTATGACGCCTACCTTAAAGTATGGCCATAATTCCACTTTTGGTATATACTTTAGGGTAAAACCCATTGCTTATGTTTCTGTTTTTTTGAGCTGGAAGAGATTGCGGTTTGAATCAGACCCACAAAGTATAGTCGATGGAAAGTATTACAAGGTATGACAGGGCAAGAGAGTTAGATGAAGGCTTACGCTTCAAATCTCAGCCCCATATCAATCCCTTTCACAAGACGGAATAAGTCCCAATGGTTCTTAATAAGCGACACTGATTCTGCGATGTGCCTAATATGCAGAATATGCTAATCTCAATTATGGAATTGAAGCACCAGCATGCACGTCGAAAATTCATCGGCACAAAAGCGGGTTAAATCACAAAACCAGGGACGTTCGATAACAAAATAATGCCGACAAAAGTTTTCTAGAACACAATTCGCTACACTTTAAATATCAATTGTTCGTAATGTTTCTGTGGAATTCCAACAAGGAGTTCTAGTAAGCTTGGTTGCGTTTAGGTTGCACCGGCACATAACCACTCTTTCCCTGCGAGAAGAATCTCTAAAACAAATTTACAAAAAAATTGTAGATAGTTCCTCTTTATTACTGTCACTCAATTAACAAATAGATATTGCACTACTATGTCCTCTCCAGGAGAAGAAGGAAGCTCTTCTGGGTCTTATGATGCTGGGGGCTCCACGCCAATGTCCTCTTCCCCAACGCAGCCAAGCCCTTCAGAGAAAAGCACCTCAAACCAGCACTCACTAACGATCAGTACAGCCTCTTATTCATCACCGGCTTGCTATACACGTGTACAAAGATATAATCCTTTTGGAATTTGGGACTTCTCTCCTTCAGATTCTGGAAATGCTACGAAGGTTGAACGAGCCCATGTCATCGAGACTTATGATGAAGGCTCGGATATTTATGATCACAAAAACTACTCTGGGGCTCTGAGCGAAGATGAAGTTGATATACTGAAAGAAGATTTAAATGAGAAACGTAAGACAAAAAATGGACAAAAGGTTTCAAAAGCTTCAAAGAAAGAAAAATGGAATGTCACCACCAAATCTGTAACTCCCTCAGGGACTGAAAGTTTGTCCAGCCGAAAGAGCACATCTATGGAGCCCTCTGGAGGCCTTTTCGCCAACATTCCAACGTGTTTAAGAAGCAAAGAGGATCGTGCTGAGCTTGGGGTTGTAAAGGTTGAAGAGGATATCCCATACTGTCAATTGCCCTTTAAGGAACGGTTTCATCACCGAAGAAAGCAAATTTCATACTTCCTGGAGAAAAGAAGAGCTTTTAAGTGGGTCGTGTTTGGTATGGCAGTGACGGCAACGCTCATTTGTCTAACTGTCCTGCCGTTAGGGTCTCGTTATGGGTGGTTTGACTCCCATGATCAAGGGCCTAACGTGATAGTCTATGAGAGACTCACTGATTATGTCTATCCGACCGTCTCTGCAATCCGCCAGAGTCTTGTGGATCCAGACACACCTGCATCTGCTATGACAAGAAATTCAATTAATGGTGAGGAGTGGGAATTGGTTTTCTCTGATGAATTTAATGCTGAAGGTCGATCCTTTTACAAGGGAATGGACCAGTTTTGGGAAGCCGTGGATATACATTACGCAGCCACTCAGGATCTCGAGTGGTATGACCCGGATGCCGTTACAACAAATAGAGGCACATTGAAACTCAAGATGGACACTTACCATAATCACGGTCTCTTTTACCGTTCAGGGATGCTGCAGTCATGGAACAAGATGTGCTTTTCTGGGGGAATTTTAGAGGTGTCTGCCAAAATGCCCGGTTCTGCGTACACTGCGGGTTTGTGGCCCGGTATCTGGGCCCTAGGTAACTTGGCTAGACCTGGTTATCTTGCAAGTACAGACGGTGTTTGGCCTTACTCCTACGATCAGTGTGATGCCGGTATCACTGCCAATCAGTCTTCGCCCGATGGATTGAGCTACTTACCCGGGCAGCGATTGAATAAATGCACATGCAAGGGGGAGGACCATCCGAATAGAGGGACAGGACGCGGAGCACCAGAAATTGATTTACTTGAAGGTGCTCATTCCTCAAATTTAGAATCTGATACACATTTTGGTGTGGCTTCTCAGACTTTACAGATTGCACCATTTGACATCTGGTATCAGCCAGATTATGACTTTGTGGCACTGCATAACATTACGAAATCCAACATCGGCTCCTACTTAGGAACACCATATCAAGAAATGCTTAGCGTTCAAACAACGGTGAACGAATCATGGTATCAGAATATTGTTGAGAAGGAGCATCCAACAGTGAGAGTGGACCAGCAGACTTATTTCCAGAAGTATGCTGTAGAGTATTTGAGTGATAGCAAGAAGAGAGACAATGGTTATCTGAGATTCTTCCTTGGTGATGAGCCATCAGCTACTATCAATGCCTTTGCATTACATCCCAATGGCAACATAGGATGGAGGGATATCCCTCGAGAGCCAATGTCGATCGTACTCAACCTAGGTCTGTCGACTTCGTGGTCAATGATTCAATGGCTCAACTTTCACTTCCCTGTGACATTTGAGATTGATTACGTCCGGGTTTATCAGCCAAAGGGCCAAGAGAATGGTTTAACATGTGACCCACCAGATTTCCCAACGACTGAATACATTAATAACCACTTGGATGCATACTTGAATCCAAACTTAACAAGTTGGGAGGGTGCAGGCTACTCTTGGCCTAAACATAAACTGACTTCAAAGTGCTAATCAAGCAGATTTTAAGGCATTTACAAATGAAATTCTTCCTACACATTATAGTACACTGTAGATGATGCTTCAAAAGATTTGATTAACTTAAGTAAGCTGGCTGAAAAAAATTAGATTCCTCTAGAAAATAAGTAATTGTTTGAGATTGAACTAAAAGCAATAAGCTAAAATCTTTTTGCTAAAAACTGTTGCCCCCCAAAAATTGCGTTGGAAGCATAGAACCGATTAGCATTAAAGAGAATATGATTACTAGTAACAATGTCTATTTTGGAGGTTTCACGTCCGAAAATTCGGAAGTTACTCAAATTAAATGGGAATGATGGTGTAGAGGTGTTGTCCCGATGTTTTCCGGGTGTTGTTCAGCGATATTCACTTCATCTGTTTTAGTCAATTGCTTATTGCAGGTATTAGTTGTAGTAAGGTTACTATAGTATATGGTCATAAATACATTAGTCGTTCAAATGAATGCAAGAAAAAATCAAAATATACAATACTTAAAGCAAACTTTTAATCTTTACAGAGTAGAGAACCAAAGGCAACAGTGAATTTCAATCCTCATCGCTGAACTCAACCTCCTCAACTTCAATAGCGCCAGAATCAGCATTATTGTTGGTATCAGCACTTGGCGCAGGTGTTGATTCGACATCATTCATATCCACATCATCTAGATCAACATCATCGAAATCAATATCGTCAAACTCATCGTCATCCTCCTCGTCATCTTCATCCTCCTCTTCCTCCTTGGCTGTTTTATCCAATTGTGCATAGTATGCTTCAAGCGCTTCCTGGGCTTCCTTATCCACTTCCTGAACAGGAACTGATGCCTTTGTCTCCTCCGTAGCCGGAACACTCTCCTGGTCAGTTTTAATTTCTGAATCTTTCATATCGGAACCCTCAGTTGGAACACCATCCTCTTCACCCTCCTGCTTAACCTGTCCGGCAGCTTGGGCGTCCAATCCTTCATCTTCACCATCCAGCCTTCCAAGAGAACGACCAATAGTACTTTCCTCGTGCCATGATGGCAGTGCGTTTTGTTTGCGTTTCTCCTCTTGTTCGATGGCCAATTTCTCACGTTGGAGGTCTTCATCACCGGTGGAGATGTTGACATGTAATGTAGCTTGTGATCTTGCACCAGCATTGATGGAAGATCTATTGTTGAGATATGAGTTTCTATCAAACATCTTTGTGTGTTTTCTGAGGTTAGAAAGAGAATATTGCGCTGTGGTAGATGCTGTAGCTGGGACCATCTTTGCCAAAGACGACTCGAAGTTGTTCTCGGGCACGGTATGCTCATCAATTTTTCTGAGACAGTCAATGATTGGTTCCAGTTGTTTCATGAGTCTTTCGTACTTTTCCTGGTTCTCCAGGGCAATTTTACCAGTATCATCTTCCACGAGTGTCACATTACACAACGAGCACATGAAAGCGGTCATCTCGAAATTTAGAAGTGAAACGGCTTCAAGCTGGGAATACTTTGTTTTGCAGACAGGACATATGAAACCCTGTGGATTAGCCTCTCCAGTGAGTTCTCTCTTCATTGCCTGGACGAGAGCGTGCACTTTCCACTTGACAGAGTCAATTGCTTCTGTATGATGAATGAAGTAATACGTCTTGGATTGAGGTCTCTGGCCATTGGCCCCCCCTTCACGCTGAACATGAACAGTTATGAGCCTATCCTCGACAAGTCTGTTACAGAGTGAACGGAGCTCTTTACGCTGAATTCCCAGTAGATGTGACATGTCCTCTTCGGAAAGAACCGAGTGAAGCAGAAGCGAGTCCAGAATCAGCACATAGGGCTTTCCGTAAAAGCCTCTGCTAACAGCCCGGAGCAGCGTGCGTACTGTATTGTCCATCGGTCTCGAGGGCCTAGAATCCTTTACGCTGTTAGGCTTGTTGTATATTGTTTTGGCGGAGGTCTAAGTGTCAGCTCGGAGCTGGCTCTTTTAGAAGTGGCGAAAAGTCCACGATTTTCCTGATTTGGGAGTTATCCGGATCAGGGAGTTTCTGTGGTGCCCCCAAATTTCGTGATGGGCGGCAAAAGTCGAAATCGCCACTCAATTCGAGCTTCAACCTCAACAACAGTGGCAGATCCAACAAGAACCACTCATAAGCTGTATTTGCTTTGAGAGAGGAGAAGCTCAATTCTCCAAGAAGAAGCTACGAGCTACCGGACAACCACCACGAAAGCTACTCGCCGACACCATCAATGTCGTTGAAGGAGACGGGCGACAACGCCACCGCCAACAAACAGGATGCTCCTTCACCGCAGGGAAAAGCTCAAAAGCCTCAGAAAAAGGATAAAGACGAGGAGGAGCTCTCTGAGGAAGATAGCAAGCTGAAGAGCGATCTCGAAATGCTCGTGGAGCGTCTCACAGACTCTGACGGGTCTCTCTACGCGCACTCCCTGGAGCAGCTGAAGGAATCCATCTCATCATCTACGTCCTCGATGACAGCTGTTCCAAAGCCGCTCAAGTTTCTTCATCCACATTATGATTCCCTTGTATCTGCATTTGAGTCATGGACAGACCCGGCTCTCAAGTCTAAGTTCGCAGATATCCTTTCTGTGCTCAGCATGACACACTCCGACAATGGCAAATATGACGCCCTCAAGTTCAGGCTTATCTCTCAGGAAGAAGACTACACCAATTGGGGCCATGAATATATTCGTCACTTAGCACTTGAAATTGGCGAAGCTTCTGCTGAAATAATTGAAGAGGAAGGCGGTGATGAAGCCCAAGAAATCACTCCAAAGCTCGACCAGGTGGCAATCAAGAAGATAGTTCTTAAGACTGTCCCATTCTTCCTTAAGCACAACCAAGAAGCAGATGCCATTGATCTCTTGCTTGAAACTGACAGCATCAGTGAATTGCCACAGTTTGTCGATAAGAATATTTTCAAGAGAGTTGGGCTCTACTTGGTGAGCTGTGTTCCACTTTTACCTCCACCTGATGATTTGGCTTTCTTACAAACTGCATACACAATCTACTTGGAGCACGGTGAATTGACACAAGCTTTGGCCCTTGCCATTAGAATTGACAGTGAGGAGCTAATCGAAGCTGTTTTCAATGCTACCGATGACTTGTCAATTAAAAAGCAATTGGCTCTCATCCTCTCGAAACAGAATTCCGCATTCAAGAACGAAGAAGTACAAGAACTCATTGACAATAGACGCCTTTCCGAGAAATTCCACTATTTGGCTAAGGAGCTCAATTTGCTTGATCCAAAGGTTCCAGAAGATGTTTACAAGTCGCACTTGGAATCTCATTCTCGTTTGGAGAGCAGTAATATTGATTCTGCGAAGCAGAACTTAGCCGCTTCATTTGTCAACTCCTTCTTGAACTTGGGTTATGGCTCTGACAAACTTATTACAACTGATGATAAGTGGATCTACAAAACAAAGGGTGACGGCATGCTCTCTACTACTGCCAGTATAGGTTCAATCCACCAATGGGACACAGAATCCATTCAGATTTTGGACAAGTATCTTTATTCTTCTGATGAGGAAATTAAGGCTGGTGCCCTTCTTGGCATGGGTCTTACTGGATCAGGTGCACATGATGAAGTTGATTCTGTCTTGCTGCTCTTGCAGGACTACGTTACAAATCCAAATAAGAAACTGGCCATGTCTGCAATTCTTGGCTTAGCCATGGCTTTTGCTGGATCTCAAAACCAACAACTTTTGGAAATGCTCTTACCGCTTGTTTCTGATTTGGAAGCACCAGTAGAGGTTTCTTCATTGTCCGCTTTAGCTTTGGGTCATGCCTTTGTGGGAACATGTAATGGTGAAATTACAGACACGATCTTGCAGACTTTGCTTGAGAGAAGCTTTGAGCAATTGGAGAACAAATGGATCAAGTTCCTTGCGTTGGGTCTCGGTTTGTTATACATTGGTAAGCCAGACCAGGTTGATGATGTTCTTGATACTATTGCTGCGGTTGAACATCCAATTTCCAACAGTTTGAAGGTGCTGGCCGCTATCAGTGCTTATGCTGGTACTGGTAACGTTCTTGAGATTCAGGGACTGTTTGAGATTTTGACGCCAGAGGGACCGGCACCTGAAAAAGAAAATGAGAATGAAGATGAGAATGATGAAGATGACGAGGCCGATGAAGAAAAGAAGAGCACAAAGAAGGATTCGGAAGGCGATGCTGAGATTGCTGACGCCGAATCTGAGCCAAAGACCACTGAGAAGGATGATGGCCAGACTGAAGAAGAAGAAAAGGAAAAGACTGACAAGGCAGATGATTCTCTTGCATATGCGGTTCTTGGAATTGCTATCATAGCACTTGGTGAAGACATTGGTAAGGCCATGGCTCTGAGACACTATGGTCATTTGCTTGACTATGGTTCTGAGTCTATTCGTCGTGCAGTACCTCTCGGTATCGGTCTGCTTTCCACTTCCAACCCACAAGTTAACATCATTGAATCCCTTTCTCGTATGTCTCACGACCAAGACACTGATGTCGCTATCAATGCAATCTTTGCAATGGGTCTTATTGGAACTGGTACCAACAATGCTCGTTTGGCACAGCTCTTTAGACAACTTGCAAGCTATCACAGTGATTCTAGCGCTCTCTTCACAACCAGAATTGCTCAAGGTTTGACACATTTGGGTAAGGGAACTTTGACTCTTAATCCATTTAACACCGAGGGCAGAGTGTTGTCCAAGGTTACTCTGGCTTCACTTCTTACCGTGGCTGTTGCGTTCTTGGAACCAAAGTTCGTCTTGGAGCACCACTACTTGCTCTTCTTCCTTAACGCAGCAGCTCGTCCTCGTGTATTGATCACTGTTGACGAAGAGCTGAATGAGTTGCCTGTGACTGTGAGAGTGGGTAAGGCTGTTGATGTCGTTGGCCAAGCCGGAAATCCAAAGACAATTACAGGTTGGGTGACACAGACGACACCTGTGCTTCTTGGATATGGTGAGAAGGCTGAACTTGAAGAGAATAGCGAGTACATTGCACTGTCATCGTTCCTTGATGGCATTGTGATTTTGAAGAAGAACCCAGACTACGTCGCTGAAGAGAAGTGATCGTTGTTTAGGTAGGTGGTATAATCGTACAGGCACGTTTCGAGTGTTGATCGTTTTATGATTTTTTTTGTAGTATTTTGCTCACCAAGAGTGAATTCTCGAGACATGGTGACCTTGTTATTTGAAATGTTGTGCCTTACATTGAAACGAAGGACTGCACACAAGCATTAATTAAATTCTTCCCTATTTCCCGATGTGTCTTGTGTTCTCGACTAAGCAATTGAGGTATTACATAATATGCTAGCTAGTGTGTCCGTACCACTAAATATCCTGGATGTTCGGATGTGGGGAAGGCGCCAAAGAAAGTGGAGTCACCAAACAACCAACCAGCTATGAATGCTTCTCCAAACAAGGATAAATTATATTGAAACCCACACAAAGAGGAATGCTCAGACGAACCGTTGCCGGGATGAGGGCGGTGAGGAACCTCGGCCAGCGGCTCAGTCGCCGTAAGCAGTATCACGTTGCTGGTTTCACACGGACGTTTGGTGCTGATCCTCTCCACTCCTTCACAGACTATTACACACAGAGAACCGTACAAACGGAGCCATTGTCTCATATAACAAGGCTTGAACAATTGTTTTCACACGAGACACCAGTTTTGGACGATGCTGTGCCGACAAAGAACTTCTCGCGTTCATTCACGAAAGACATTCATGCGAAGGAGCTCTCTATTCAAATTAGAAGGGCGTTGGAAAAATCGTCAGATCCACATGTCAAACTCGAGACACTCCTGACGTTTAAGGATCCAATGAAAGTATATTATGGAACATTCACGCGGTTTATAGAGGCTTCCTTTGGCGTTACCAATGTGAAGCAACTATACACAGAGGGGCTTATTGGTCCCTCTCTGATGGTGCAGCTTGTCAAATACTTGCTATTCCATAGAAAGTTTGAAGAAGTTTCTGCGATATTCCATTATACTATTCTCAGCTCGTTCAATGACTTGATGCTAAATCAGAATCTGAATGATGCGCTTTTTCAGACACTAAGTGCTGATAACGACTTGCAACTTGGATTCGCTCAATTCATGACCTTTCTCTATTCCTCAGTGGATCAAGACGTGAAGCTATTCAGACACCTGTTCAGCTCCATCACGAACAATGGAGAAACACTAGAAAGACTTGGGTTCAAGAACTCAAAGTTTCTGGATATATTGAGGGTTGTTCGACTGGAGGCCTTTCTTCAATCATGTTCTGATGTTAGATCGCTTCCTGACAATTGTCTTGAGACTGATTTGGATTACGTCAATCTGGCATTGGCACTGAGGCTCATTCAATGTGGTGAGCCACAAGGAGCATTGTCCCATTTGGAATCACGGGGGATTCTGGGCACGGATGGAATGCTTTACAGACTAATACATCAGGCATTCAGAGATTCTCCATTACAGAAAGAGCAGATCTCTGGGATGGTACTGAACTTCTTCAAGAAAGTTCCTGGTGTAAGACTTGGGGCCATGGATAAGTCTGCATGGGGCAATGTGACCATGAGCCAAAACTATTTCCGCAAGACTATTGCATGTGTTGGTGACCGTAAGCTGAGGTACGAATTGAGAAGCATTTACCTTAAGAAGCTTCTCCGAAAGAACAAGCTGAAACTTGCAAAGCTGTTCTTGATGGAGCGTCTTCCAAGTGTTAATGAATTTGACATCAATGTGGTTGTTTCAACCATGATTCTGACGAAAGATTATGAACTTCTTCATTCCATTGTTCCACACTTGACCACACTTAGAAAGGAGATCTTCTTCGATTTAATGTTCATGAGATATTATCCAACAAGGACAAACGCAACAGAACGGATCCCACCGGAGGCACATTTTGAGAAGTTTGAGCAATTGTTGAGCGCTTTCGCTTACACGATATCCGATTGGAACATGCTGAAATTGAATGTATATCTTAGCGAGATACCTGAGACGAAGAGGCTGAAAATCCTTGAGAAGCTACGAGGTCCGCAATGTTCTTCGTACATGCAGTTGGTGAAGAGATGTATGAGCGTCGACACCACGGTGGCCCTGATTGAGAAGGATGCATTCTCGACACGAAATGAGCTTACATATCTCAGTCATGCTATCTCCTCCTCATTCTCTACTGGCCAGATCATTGACTTGTTGACACGACTGCGTGCGGCGCAGAGGAAGAGCTGGTATCACTCACTTCATCAGAAGGTGATGCTGGGTCTTTTATCAAGAAGGGAATTTGATCGTTGCCAGATGATTCTTGAGTCTGTCCCGGAGAAGAGGTCAAGGGAGTTACTGAACGAGGCGATGCTCATGGACGACCCACAGAATGTCGATAAGTTGCTTGAGCGGGCATGCACGCCGAACGAGCGTTTGCAGCTAAAGGTGTTCAAAACACTAGCCGATGACGCCCACCCGGGCATGTCCTGTGCCCTTTCAAGAGACTTGAAGACAGTGCTAAAGGCACCATACCCGGCAAAGAAGGCCACATGCTCCATTCTTGTGACCAACACAGTTAACAGAATCCGCCGACAACACCACGGCAAATTGGTGTCTACAGAAAGACTGAGATGGGCACTATCGCAATGCGAGAGATACAAAGTGCCCAAGACCGTTGTGGAGCAGTTGATGGATTAACCGATGCATTCATTAGTCCCGGGCCTGGACCTGCAGAAGACCCGGGACCCTATTTATTTCATCTACTATTTATTCGCTCATACCCGTATTTATTGATATTTATTGGTATTTATTGATATTTATTCATATATATTTATATATATATATATATATGCTCTCCGGCAGGGGGGAGCCGCTATTTATTGGATACACTTATTCCCACCTCAATGCATGGTTGTGGGACGAGGCGCACAGCCACCGTCCCCACAACACCACGCAGACACCTCTCCAGACACCGTAGTGAGTGCACCACTCCAGTGCACCACCTCCACTCTGCAACATCCTCAAAAGACCGTCCCCCGTCCCAGAACAATGCAGAGCGCGTTCCGCCACTTTGGCGCACCGTCTCGCGCCAAACGGCCCGAAGAGGCAATCACGCCAGCCAATCGCGGCGCCGTGTTTCCACCAATAAGCACAGACTCAAAGTCTCAAAATGGCCCGCGTCGCGCCACTTCTTGTGGAAGCAAAAAAAAAGCACCAAATCCCGACAAAGCAGGACGGAGACCTGCTACTCCTGTTTGGCACGCCAGCGAAGAACAGTCTGTTGAATCACCACGCCAAAGCACCCACTGTCCCCCGAGTCACACAATGTTGTCCAGAGCTGTTTTGAGATCCCAGTTGGCCCCAGTTGCCAGAAGAGCCGTGTTCGCTTCACCAGTGACCAGAATGGGCCCATCCCTCATCAGAAAGTACTCCGACCACCACGAGGAGACCTTTGAGGAGTTCACAGCCAGGTGAGTTATGTTTGGAGGGGGAGGGTATATGTTGCTCGGTTTTCAAGGCTGGCAGTGGAAGGGAAGGGGGTGAGTGACGGCAGGAGGCCTCTCCCTACGACCAGGACCGCCGCCACACGACGAGCAACGTATATATATTTGTACATCTCCCGCGGATTGCAGGGAAAAGGGCCGCTGTACTAACAATGAATGCAGATTCGAGAAGGAGTTTGACCAGGCTTACGACTTGTTTGAGGTGCAGCGTATTCTCAACAATGCGTTCTCCTACGACTTGGTGCCATCCCCAACCGTCATTGAGAAGGCTCTCCAGGCTGCTAGAAGAGTCAATGACTACGCCACTGCTGTCAGAGTGTTTGAGGGCTTGAAGTACAAGGTTGAGAGCGTTGAGCAGTACAACGCCTACCTCGAGGAGTTGAAGAGTTTGAGAGAGGAGTTGGGCATCACCTTGAAGGAGGACTTGTTCCCAGAGTTGGTTAACGTTCCACACCACAACTAAGTTATGTCCCACTTCTTATGCCTCGCAACAACATCACCACACATCACACACGCACAGATTCTAAAATAAAAAGCAAACTTATACGCACAACATGGACGGCTTAGGAACGGAGCCTAATGTCCAGGAGAGAGCACGGGGAGCGAGGGGGTTGACCTTTATTATTGTTTTAAAACCGTCACACCTCTCAAGGTAATTATACACAGCATTTTGTCTTTCGACGTCTTCTTATTTTCTTTTTATATTTGATTTTAACTTTCCTACCGTCTGAGATTGACCAATTACCATCCACCCATTCTTTGCACTATCTCTTGGATTGGCTATAAAAACTTTATTAATCCGTTTGTAATTGTCGTCCCCGTGACAACCAAGCATTCTGTTGAACTTTTTGGCCATCAATTATTTTTTTTTGTCTTTGAAGGGGGTTTTCTTTAAATTGAAAGAATAAAAAAAAAAAAAAAACAACACCAAGTATTTATTTGATTGAAATATTCGTGGACATGTTGTAGCTTTCCATTATATCCTACGCGTCTTTATTGAACGTTTCTCATGATGCATGCAAAAAAACTCTAATGTACATTACAAAAAGGCGTTGCGGGTTGGCGCCATCTCCTAATCATCTAGTCGGAGTAATCACCATCGTCGTCCTCATCCTCATCCTGCTCGATGAAGTTATCATCTTTTGTTCTCTCGGTCTTTTCAATATCATCGTCGTCATCATCTCCGCTAGCTTCACCGTTATTCACCTCCTCTGTAGCATCATACCAATCGGTGTAGACATCCACGGGTCTCGAAAGAGAGTTTATCGTTGTCTGGAAGCTCTGGCCACAGATCTTGCAGTATAAAGTACCCAGGTTGAGCTTTTTATCCAGTGTACATATGATGGATTTCTCATGGTTGCAGAAAAGACAGTTGAACTGCGTGTCGAGCTTCTGAACAACCTTCTTCACTGGTTTTCTAGACGACTTCTTTCTTCCCTTAACAAAAATGAACGCGTTAGCAAACTTTCACTTCAAACATCACTGAGTCGCATAACTCACCATTCTGACAGTTTAGACGGTTGCAACCCGACTTTTTCGCTGCTCCAAACACAGAAAGCTGGACGGCTCAGGCTCTCTCTCACTTCTTAATTCTCATAGCGAAGTATCATAGGTTTATGTCCTGACAGAAATGGCAGCCACGTGACCAAATCATTTTGTTAAGCGCAACAGGAAAATTTTGTTTGGCACCAAATTTTTAACCAGAAGCTCTTCAGTGTGGATTCTTTGGAAAGCTTTGTCTATTTAATTTGAGATCCATAATCGAAATGGTTAAGAAGGTTACAAAGACAACAAAGGCCAAGACCCAGACGCAAAGGCCTAAGGGAAAAATCGTCAAGGCCTCAGCCGTTGAGGATGTTGATGCTTCAAAGAGTGTTGAGATGAGCTCCAAGGCCAGTTCATCTCTTGTGGAAGGTTCTAAAATTTCGAAGGCTCTTGAGCAGTTGAAGAAGTTTATTGCGCAGAAGCAGGAAGTGCAGGATTCCAGCAACCAGCTGTTTGAGGATACACTTATAGATAACATTCAGATTTCCTTCTCCAAGAAGGATCTTTTCACATCTAAGAAGACTTTCAAGCCAAAAATGATCAAGATTGAAGGCAAGCCACAACCAGAAGACAAGCCAGCTGTTGCATTACTTGTCAGGGACAACCTTATTGACGCTGAATTGCTGGCAGAGATTGAAGCATCTGAGTTGAACGAGCTTCTGGGTGAGATCATTCCAGGTGCTGAGCTTAAAACCACATACAAGCAATATGAAAAGAGAAGACAACTGTATTCCAAGTATGACATCTTTATTGCTGATGATGCATTGATCACAACGTTGCCAAAACTGATGGGTAAGGTGTTTTACGATTCCAACAAGGTTCCAATCCCAGTGAAGATTGGTGAGAAATTGAGCATTAAATCACTTGCAAACCAGGTGCAAAAAGTTTTGGGCTCAATTGTCTACCAAGTGCCAAGATCCAACAACTTGGTTATCTCTCTTGGAAGTGTGGTGAATGTCAACGAAGATTTAATTAGCCAAATTATTGCACACTTTGAGAAGGAGGCAGATCTGATGTCCGTCTTTTTGAAGAGTAATGATTCTCCAGCCTTGCCATTGTATGAGAAGAAGAATGCATACACCGATGCAGAGTTGGCTGCTGCCACATCAAAGAGCGCACTCGAAGAGAAGACTCCAGTCACAGTGCCAGGCTTGCCAGAGAACATCAAGCTCTCTCAATTCGAGAGAGGTTTGCTTGAGTTGGCTCAGGATGCTGAAGTTCCTCAATTATTGGCGTCTAAGATTAAAAAGTCTCAAAAGAAGGCTAAGATTGCGGCAAAGAAGGAGAAGAGAGAGAAGAAGACTGTTGAGGTTGAGCCAAAGAACAAAGTGACAAAGAAGAAGGCCAAGAAATAAACTGGTCATATAACACATGCTTTTGGTTTACTTTCACCTCCCCCACCTCTCCCCCCTGTATAACGGATATTAATCTCTAGCCTGCAATGGCGGTGTCATGTTCAAATCAAGATTAGAGTGTAGTTAGTGACTGATACATGTAATTGTTGGTATGGCCCTTGTTTTGGCTCCCTCTCTCTTCCTACCCATCCGAATGTAGAAGGGTGAGCGGGAACTCGACGCCTACCCAAATCACGAAGGATGGATCTTCTCAACAGATCAGTGTCCGGATTCAAGAGATCACGAACAGGTGCCGGTGAAGGCATACAGATCACAGAAGGGCATCAAGAGCCAAACACGAAGGAGAGAATCAAGGGACACGCCTAGCATGTTCACCATGGATCAGCAGTCGCCAGACCTGGCGCCGAGGGCTGCACATGCTTCGTGCCACATCGACTATGTCATTAACAGGCTGCGCATATCTCTCTCTCTCCCCATCGGCGGACATAACACAAAACCGCAGGCGGCCGCGGTTATGACTCTAAAGGCACAGAAAACAGAGAGGCTTTGCACCAACCACCGACAGAACGAACGAGAGGTGGGCTCACCTACACACACAAGACAGCTGAAGGTGAGACTGAGACTGGCGATTGTGCTGCCTCCTCTCACCCCCCCTCCCCCGGCCCTTCGCGTCTGCCAGTGGAGGAGGAGGGGGGGCCCAGACCAGGCAAGCGGACACACACTCACGCACACGAAGGGGTCAGAGTCGTTGTTGTGTATTTGGCATGGCCGCCTTGCCCGTGGAAAAGGGCGCCAGGAAACAGCTAGACGCATGATGCAGCAGCGTAAATTTTGGCCCGATGCGAAGCTGGAAAAGGAGCGGGAACGCATTGGGGCCCCTTGGTTAGCAGAGTTCCTTATTTCTCTCTTTCTCTTTCTCCCCATGCTAAGCAATGGGCAATAGGGGCTGATCGCCGGCACTAGCCAGTAGCACCTAGTTGTCAGGGTGGGTTTGATGGCCCTAGTTGTAAGCCCACTTTTGTTTTTGTCACATGCAGGCTTCGATTTGGGGACGGGTAGGCAGAGTCAGATAAAGTGCCCACGCAACAAACGCGGCGAACACTGCTACCGCATACACCGCCATACACCGCATGGAATATTGATAGGCCGGGGCTCTAGGCTGCGTGGATAGTGCGGAACCTCCTTCTGCCCCCTCTCCATAGACGTCGAGCCCTGGCTCCCGTGCCCCTCCACCGAGTGTGCGGATACGGAGGTGGCACGCAAGGCTTGCGTGTCACAGTTATGCAGCCGAGGCAAGAGCTCTGAGGCCATGGATGGTTATGAGGCGGTGGCCCACTCTTTGCCTTAGCGATCGATGTATCTGACCCGGGATAGGACGGGGCAGTCTTTGAGAGAGAAGGGTGTCTCCCCGGGATCAGAGGCAGTAGAGGCGAGGGGCACATCTAGTCATTTTGGGCCGTGCACACACCCACATGTCTTTGGATAAGAGCAGGGGGGCCACCGTGTGTTTTTTTTCTTCTTTCTCCTTCCGCGTTAACCACTTTGACACGATGCTGACGCTGCGCGATGCGTACACTTTGCCAACGCAGCTTCTGCCCCCTGTGCTTGCGTGTGCTCCCAAGTTTTTCCCTCCGCAAACCGTCAGCCCGCCAGATCAGTCTGCGTCGTGTGCACAGGCGTACCCCCCTCCAGCCAAGAAACGACCAAGAGAACTCGAGGAAGGTTGGCGGGTATGGCCCCAGACGACGCATGCTCGTAATTCGTGGGCCCTGCCCACCGATGCTGGTCTTTATGTCTCTCTGACCACCGCGAACTAGGCGCGCTGATTTGATCTGTGCTGTTATTTTTTTGTTTTTGATTGGCAGCCTAAAGGGCCTCCTACTGGCCATAGACAACGTAGAGGTGGTTTCTACCAGCCAGGCGACCAGCACCACGCCGTCACACATCCGCCACCCCAGATCTCCAGGAATCTAGGGTTTCCTGAGCACCCGCAGAGGGCGAGGGAAGCAGCGTGGCGGTTGGAGGGACCTACCCCTCCCTCGCGCTCAGCGGAGAAGTAATCTGTTTGAGTTTGCGGTGGCTTGAGAGAGAAGCGGGCGGCCCAACTCTGCTCGGATAAGGTGGGCTAATGGAGGTTGGCCAATGATCACGCAGCCAGACTCTCGTTGAGGCTGGCTCTGGAGCGACGCTGTCGTCACTACGAAGCCGGTGCCAGCGACGTTTGGTGGGAAGAAGCCTCTCAGGTGTGTTCTGGAACCTTTGTGCGTTGAAGGAGCTGCCCATCTCCAGGGAGCTGGGCTCCTCGTTTATCTGCAGACCTGTCGACCCAGCCCATGTCTGGTAGCTTATGGCGCACATCCATGCGGGCCAGGTGTGACAGTTATGCGGGAGCATGCGGTATCGGAGGACAGATCTGGCCACTTCCCGCGCAGCGAGGAAGCGGACTTGTGCTTTATCGCGGGTCCATCGCAAAACAGGCGCAGCAGCCGGCAGGATGCTGCATGACAACGCAGCGCGTATGGCACCATCGCAGCCACATACGGGCGACTGGGCCCGGCTCCTCCACGCGGGGTGTACGCTTGGACCCCAACCGTCCCGCCAACAATTGCAGTTAGTTTGCTGATTTCATGCCACGGCGAGCTAGAGGTGACGAGACTCTGGGGTGCCTTCAATGGCACCACCCAAGGCTGGGGACCTCTGGCTCGAGCATGTCTTTATATATCCTTCTGTGCCAGGGTTTGTGAGCGCCTCTTGGCTGGGCCATGTGAGCCCCGGCCCCTTCCTCCGTCGCTAATGGAGGCGCTCGCCACTATACGTCTCTTTGTCTTTGTCTTTTCTGCCCTCTCGCGCTGGCCACTTCCCAGGAGTCTGCTTACCACCAAACACGCCTGCCCACATCTGTCGCCCCAGGACAGGCCCGTCCTCATCAACAACAAAAAGGCGCAAGCGCCCGCTCGTTCTCGCACTGTTTTACCAACACCAACCGCCACAGCAGGCGACACAGGCGTACGCCGCCCACCTCCACCCTCAGCAGCAGCAGCAGCAGCGCCAGCTCCAGCTCCAGCTCCAGCTCCAGCAGCAGACCCACCACCACCACCACCTTGTGCAGCCGGCGGCCTCTACTGCCCAGCCGCCGTCCACGCTTCCGCAAGGGCCAGGCGTCTACTACACGGCGCCATTGCTACCGCCGCCGCTAACCCGACCGCTCCCGCCCATGATGTACACGGACAAGAAGCTCAAGGAGTACAACGAGCGTGAAGAGCGCTTCAGGCTGGCGATCGAGGAGGCAACGACCAACAAGGCGGCATCCATCAACTCCATCGCGAACAAGTACAAGGTGTCACGGACAACGCTTTCGAGAAGAATCCACGGCTTCAAGAACACCAGAAACTCGCATGAGAAGCAGCAAAAGTTCACCAATGACGAGGAGATGTCCATCGTGGAGCAGATCCAAACCATGCTCCGTGACCAGCACCACATCCCGCAGAAGAGAGAGATCTTGGCCATATGTGAAAACATGCTCAAGGAGAAGCACAAGAACAATCCAAAGGCCCAGACAGAAGACATGGCGTTCTTCCGCGTTGGCAAGAATTGGATCGACCGTTTCTTGGAGCGTCATAACTCGAAACTCATGATCAACGAATCGTCTACGCTGGCTGAGTACTACAGGAATGAGTTCCTTGAACGTAAAAAACTTCGTGGTGAACACGGCTACAAGTCGGTGGAATCGTCTTCTGCTACGCCAACCGAGGAAAACCACGATGACATTCACCACAATTCCACTTCCTCTGCATCAACAAGCACAATGCACGATGTATCACAGCACAATTCAGCAAGGTTGCCCTACCAACCCCCAGATCAGTACATGTATCAGGAGCAAGTTCTGATCAACCCATTCTCTATGCCTCCGCAGCAATCGCAACCACAACCACAACCACAACAGTCAACGCCGCAGCACCAACAACAGCTGCCACATCAACAAATCCCTTCACAACATACTGCTCAGCATCCTCACTCCCACGGTCAATATCCTGATTGGTCTCATTTCAATTCGATGAAGCAAATCCACTCGCCATATGTTCAACCCCAACAGCAGCCACCACCTCCACCTCACCCTCCACAACAACCAATGTCATATTCCTCAGTACCTCCATCGGTAAAATTCAATTACAACTATTCATCGTCAAGCCCTCATGTCATATATGAACGCCCTTCAGTTTCAGGATCCGTGAACCCATCAAGTTTTAGCATGCCTTTGTACCCGCATGATCCCCAATCACATACGCCACAGCATGACGAAGATATGATTCAATGCTATCAAAACGGTCGCTTTCAGTACGAAATGGCAAGGCAACGTCTCGTGAAAGAGTTGGAATCAGATAATATTGATGGGAATAACGCGGTGAGGATGGTCAATTTCGTGTTTTCTCAAATTGAGAGAGATTTGGGGCAGCTGAATAATCATGCTGTTGGCACTGGTTCAACTTCAACTCCAAGTTCTGGTCAACAACCGAGTCAAGGTGGATATATTGGGGGTTATTGATGCTGATTTTTGCTAAGTGATTAAAGGCTTTTGTCCGAGTCCGTGATATGAGTGAAAATCCTCAAGATGCCAAACAATTTGGATTCCTTTTTTTATGTGTGTTTTATTATGTTTTAATTTGGAGTACGTTTTAACAAGTGATCTTTTAAGTAAAGGAGTAAATGGGGTTTTATTAAGGTTATGATGATATTATAAAAGAAGAGAAATAGCGACAGAGGAATATATTATGGAAGATGAAAAACCATTATGCTGCTATTTTCTCTGATCCAGTTCTTTTTCTCTCTATGCATTGCAAGGTTTTATGGTTCCCTTCCGCCATTGCTGTGAAAGTTCGGGGAGGCGGCGTTCCATATATCTCGATTCACGTTTGGTTTAAGTTTTGGGGTACGATTGAGAAGTTCCCAGAAGTATGCATTGATTTTGAGAAAAAAATATTTGTTTATGATGTTGTAATATTATGTTCTATGCGTGTATAAGAAGGGTACCTGTCCTCTATGTAGCTTGGATCTATTGTCACGCTCCAAATGCTAGACTCAAGCGCGACGAGCAGCCACTTGGGCCAGGTATGCTTGATACTCTTCGTCTTCATCATCGTTGAAATCATCTTCTAATCCATCGAATGCGGAAGAAGGAGGTAAACTTGTCTTGAATGACCTTATAGCCTTTCCAATGAGATGGTCATCTTCACCATTTACCGGATGCAAGACAATTTTTGGCTTATCTGGTGAGTCACTATCATTCAAGATGATCTCCTTCTCAAATTCCAAAATCCTTTTCCCTTTGGAACTTGTGTATTTAGTTGTGTTGTGGTTGACTTCTAGTAAATCTTTAAGCTCCTGGTTGTTCTTGAGGAAGATCTCTTGAAGCTCTTCATGCGTATAGATCTGATGCTTATTTGGTTCTTCTTCCTGCTGGTCATAGTCAAAATCAACTGGGGGAGATGCCGGCGGAGAGATCAGGAACATCCTGCTGTTATCTGGAAGTTGCAAGTAGTTTTCGATGTGATGGTTGTAGTCATGCAGCGAATACCCCACAGTGAATCCCCCTTGTGACGCAGACAGGTTCTTGTACACCTTGTAGAGCGTTTCAGCCGACGATCGTGTGTCAAATACGAGCACAATGCGTTTGAGGCTCCGCAGAATGATGAATTGTGCCGTTTCTGTCCCTGTAAAAGTATCTGCAATCACTTGCTGCAAGGGTTTGATGTAAGCATCACTGTCGAGGTTGTTGGCGTCAAAACCTGCCAAGATCAGTGTATTTGTGACATAAGCCATATCTTAAAGCTCTAATATGGACAGTGACAACCCTCAAGTAACATCAAACGGCCTTGGTACCCGTCCGAATTACTATCTCGCAATGCCGCAAGAGCTGGTGTACTATCCAGAGCCCCACGTACGTATATATTTCCGAGGCCCAGCGCCGGGTAACGACTAAGCCCTGCCGCTACACCTGGACACCACTTCCAGGAGGACCTCGTGATGCTTTTGCCCGGCGCGCCCGTAGTATAAAAGAAAGCCATATGTCGCCTAACTTTTCGCCATTGCTCCTTGCTTCAGGTAGAGGAAGGAGACATCACACAGAAGTCAATTCATAGAGTCATAATGCCAAAGCTTATCCTTGTGCGTCACGGTCAGTCCGAGTGGAACGAGAAGAACCTTTTCACCGGTTGGGTTGATGTCAGCTTGTCTGAGAAGGGTATCGAGGAGGCCAAGAGAGCTGGTGTCCTGCTCAAGGAGTCCGGCCTCAAGCCTGACATTCTTTTCACTTCTAAGTTGACCCGTGCTATTCAGACCGCCAACTTGGCTCTTGAGAACGCTGGTTTCGCCTACATTGACGTTCAGAGATCTTGGAGATTGAACGAGCGTCACTACGGTGCTCTCCAGGGTAAGGACAAGGCTGAGACCTTGGCTACGTACGGTGAGGCCCAATTCAAGACCTGGAGAAGATCCTTCGATGTCCCACCACCAGATATTGAGGCCGACTCCAAGTTCTCTCAGGCTGGTGATGCTCGTTACAAGGACGTTGACCCAGCAGTTCTCCCAAAGACTGAGTCCTTGAAGCTCGTCATTGACAGAATGCTCCCATACTGGCAGGACACCATTGCCAAGGAGTTGCTTGATGGAAAGACTGTCATCATTGCTGCCCACGGTAACTCTTTGAGAGCCCTCGTCAAGTACCTCGACAACATCTCTGACGACGACATTGCCAACCTCAACATCCCAACTGGTATCCCATTGGTCTACGAGTTGGATGAGCAGTTGAAGCCAACCAAGCCATCCTACTACTTGGACCCAGAAGCTGCTGCCGCCGGTGCTGCTGCCGTTGCTGCCCAGGGTAAGAAGTAAGCTGCTCAGCCATTTCGACAAAGCTACGAGCACATGACGAGTAAGGATCCTAAAAGTTCACAGAGCCTATGTTGAAGAATATACAGCTAGACAATTGGACTGTTTAAATAATGAGGAATCGATATTTGTAGTTAAACACATCGACGACGCACCTGCCGATAAGATGCGCCCCTTGAAGAAACGGATTTTAGCGTCAAGGCTGGCGAACAATGTCTGACGTGCTAAGCCTCCCCTAGACGAACATCTATACATAACGCAATGGCAACTTGGCATGGCTCCCCACATGGAGGAGTTCTATCACCAGAGTAGGGGCTATTCTGCCCTTGTCCATTGGAGATCTATTAATAATATAGTGCAGCACCCTTGTTTTCAGGCAGCAAGCGGGGCTGTAAAGGTAGGTCATAATCCATCCACGACTTCCAGCCCGCGTCGGGGCGAGGACGTGGTGAGTGGGTCCCTGGCCAATGCCAATAGAATGGCATGATTGGCGGCGGATAATACAGGCGGGAAAGAGGATCAATCAATTGGAGGGCACAAATGGCCCATTTACGTCAAGTCTCACCCGCTATTCATCGGTCTCGAGTTCCCCGTAGGTCTCTAACTATCTGCCAACTTTTCAGAGCCGATCCCAGGGATCTCACAGAATGGCCGAAAAAAATACCTCGAGGGTTATTTTTTAGGGTTTTCTATAAAGATAGTAGTGCCCACCTGCCTCCCTTTTCTGCTAGTAGTTGAGGCTCAGTGGCACATCACAATAGTCTGAACGAATAGCTCAATGAGGACATCAGTGCTTTCCGCTCTTGCCCTTGCGGCACAGACACTTGCGGGGGTTGTTCCTGTCAAGTTTGACATTCTCAGGGGAACAAGCATCAACAATGCAGTTAAAGACGTAAGCCGTACGGAGAAGCTTTTCAAACGTGAGCTCCACAAACGGGAGGATGGAAGTGTCTCTCTGTCTCTGAAGGATGAGTCTTACTACTATGCTGTCTCCATTTCCATTTCTGACTCTTCCTTTACTGTTATGGTGGACACTGGATCCTCGGATCTCTGGATTTATGGGAGTGATAACCCATACTGTGAGACCACAGGAAGTTCTTCTGGAAGAAAAGAAATTATTAGGGGCGCATCTCCAAATGCAATCAAGGTTGGGGAGGTAAAGCATGATGCAGACCCGAAGTTCCTTCTTGAGAATCAGAAGAGGGACGTCAAGTATGGGGCAGCCCCAGAGGATATCAAGGCAGATCTCAAGAAGAATGTCATCCATAACCCAGATCCATCTGTGATTCTAGCCGGTTCTGCTACGGAGCAACATCCACTTGAGAAGAGGGCTACATCGTCGTCCAATTCTTTGGCCACTATTGACTGTGCCGCATATGGTACTTATGACATCACATCTGAGGGCTTCAACAACAATGACACTTTGTTCTTCATCCAGTACGGCGATTTGACATATGCTCTTGGTACATGGGGATACGCTGACCTGACTTTTGATAATACTACAGTCAACGATTTCTCCTTTGCTGTTGCTAATCAGTCGAACTCTACCACACCAGTCTTTGGTATCGGTCTTGTTGGTTTAGAGGCTACTGCTTCCAGCTTTATGGACAACTACGGTGGTTCACACTTGTACGAGAACTTGCCTGCTGCCTTGAAGACGCAGGGTTTGATCGAGAAGACGATGTACTCTTTGTACATGGACTCTGACTCTGGTGAGGGCGTTGTCCTGTTCGGTGGTATTGACCATGGAAAGTACACTGGTGACCTTGCCACTCTCCCATTACTGAACTACTATGAGGACGATGGTGCTACATCTCCAATTACATTTGATGTCTCACTTGATGGCATTGTTATTTCCGACGATGATGAATCCGTTAATGTTTGGACTTCTTCTGTTTCTGCGTTGTTAGATTCGGGTACGTCTCTTGTATACCTCCCAGAATCTGCCGTTTCAAACATCATGAGTTCTATCGGTGCTGAGTACTCTTATTCTGCCGGTGAGTACGTTGTCAGTTGTCCGAGCAAGAGCACAGGAATCATTCTCACTTACTTATTTAACGGAGCCAACATTTCTGTCCCAATTGAGGACTCACTGCTCCCAATTGACAGCAGTGCTGAGAACTGTGCCGTTATGATTAAGGCCTCGGACAGAGTCATCCTAGGAGACACCTTCTTGAGACATGCTTACGTGGCATTCGACCTGGAGGAGTTGCAAGTCCAAATTGCTCCATATGAAAACGGCGACAGTGACATCGAAGTTGTTTCCGCTGGCTCCTCTGGATCCTCTGGCTCCTCCAAAGACAAAGACCCTTCCTCTTCTTCTTCTTCCTCCTCCAGATCTCACGCTGCGTCTGGATCTGGCTCTGCCACAAAAGCCTCCGCATCTACAAGGGCCTCTTCCACGACCGCAACGGCTTCGTCGTCGTCGTCGTCATCCTCGTCGTTGTCTACAGAGCAGCCCCACACATCATCCGTCGGAGAGGGCTCTTCCTCAGCGCCAGCCTCTGCTTCTTCCAATACCGCATCCACATCTGCGTCGTCCGCAGCATCTGCCGCTAACGGCGGTTCCGTCAACAGCCTCGACAACCTCGCTGCGCTAGCGCTGTCTCTTTTCTGCTTAGTCTTCTGACCGCCTGCCGCACCACGTCTCTTTTTTATCAATTTATCTACACTCCCATAAGCGTAGTCCTCGGGACCCCTCGTCGTGCCCTTTCGGGGCTAACATGCACCAAAGCGACCGGGTCGCTTTCCTTATCGGGCCGCGGGGGACATTAATAGAGTTTCGACCCCGCGGAGATGCGCGGCCGGACAAGTTGGATAATGACGACTTCGACATGACACACATGCCACAAGATGCTACCAGTATATGTAGGGTGGGAAGGGTACGTTAGGGCCGAGCGGTGGCGAAGGGCACGAGATGACAGGGTGTGTTCGGCGGCTGGTGCAGTGGTGCAGGTGCTGCTGCATGGCCGCCTCAGACCAGCCATCACTCGATGAGAGCGCTGAGCACTGCGAAGCATTTAGCGCATTGGTTTTGGGTGCCATGATCTATATAAACCATGATGCCGGCCAGCCGTGAGCCAACCAGGAGGATGGCGTGGAACGGGAGGGTACGAGAGCTGATGAAAACGTTGCTGTTCTGGGCCGCATTCTCTCTTGTTGTCCCGGCAGTCGGTGCAGGTGTTGTTCCAGTCAAGTTCGACCTTCTCAGGGGCACCTCGATCCATAACGCTGTCAAGGAGACCCATCGCAGGCAAAAGCTGTTTGACCGCAAGCTGAACAGACGTGATGATGGCACTGCGAGCATGTCGATTAGCGAGGAGGGTTTCTACTACAGTCTGGCGATCACTGTTGGTGGATCAAGTTTCTCTGTCATGCTCGACACAGGCTCGTCTGATCTCTGGCTCTACGGCTCAGACAACACCTACTGCGCATCATCAGCTTCCTCGGAGAACGAGGTTCTATTTGGAGCCTCCCCAGACGCCCTCTTTGACGAGGAGGCTCGGCGGCGGGAAAGCAGCGGGACTGGGACGCCCGCTGAGCTCAAGAGGGGCGTTGTTTACGACCCAGTTCTACCATTAAGCGTAGTGGGGACGCCCAGCCAAGAACAAGGAATGGAGAAGAGAGCCGAGTCAGGAGCCACCACTACTGGGACTCTTGATTGCAGCCAGTATGGGACATTTGATATCAGTTCTAGCGAGTTTCACAAAAACGACACTCTGTTCTACCTCCAATACGCTGACCTCACTTATGTATACGGGACATATGGAACGGCCGACCTCGAATTCGGCGACACTATGGTCAGAAGCTTCACATTTGCAGTTGCTAATCAGTCAAACTCCAGTCTTCCAGTCTTTGGTATCGGTCTTCCTGGATTAGAAGCCTCTGCTCAAACTTTTATGAATAATTACGGAGGCCAAGTGCGTTATGCAAATTTGCCTTTTGCACTGAAGAACCAAGGATTGATCGAAAAAAGCGCATACTCCTTGTATTTGGATACTGATTCTGGTGAGGGTGTTGTGCTGTTTGGAGGAATTGATCACGGAAAGTACACAGGATCATTGGCTACAATCCCATTGGAGAACTACTACGCAAGTGAAGGTGTCACACATCCAATCACCTTTGACGTTGAGCTTCAAAAAGTTTCCTTTAAAGATTCGTCGACTACAACTACCATGTACTCCACGCCAGTTTCAGTGCTGCTGGATTCTGGTAGTACTGCAATCTATCTTCCTCTCGCAGCTGTTACAGCCATAATGAATGCTCTCGGTGCAACCTACACTACGTTGATTGACGAGTATATCACATCCTGTCCAACTAACTCAACTGGTATTGAGCTCAGCTTTGACTTCGACGGCGTGACCATCAATGTTCCAGTTGAGGATCTTATGGTACCAGTTAGTTCTTCGAGCCTTACCTGTGCCGTACTGGTGCGTGCTTCCGATAGGGCCATCTTTGGCAATTACTTCCTGAAACATGCTTACCTTGTGTACGACTTGGAAGATTACACTGTTCAAATGGCGCAGTACTCCAATGGAAGCAGTGATATTTCCGTGATTGCTGGTCCTGCGGCAGTGTCTACTTCATTTAGCTCTACTGTTTCATCATCTTTGACCACTTCTTCTTCATCAAGTACATCTTCATCTTCACCTTCTCTTACTACTAAATATTCAAGAACCTCATCCTCGATATCCTCAGGAAAGCCGTCATCATCGTCATTGTTTTCTCCCTCCTCCTCGTCATCGTCCTCCTCGTCATCGTCCTCCTCGTCATCATTATCATCATCATCATCATCATCATCATCATCATCGTCGTTATCTTCTACGTTATCATCACCTACATCTTCGTCCTCATCTTCTTCTTCATCCTCATCCTCTTCATCCTCAGCTTCTGAGTATTCATCTTTTTCCTCTCGTATAAGCTCTGAATCTTTTGCTGGTTACGAAATATCGTCTACGGAGGCGACAACCGCAACTGGATCTACAGCCATTCCCAGTAACACTGCATCCAGTTCGTCACTAGCTACTTCAGGCTCCAAGAACGGTGCTGTTGGTGCTGGATCCATGAACGGAATTGATAAAATCATCTGCTATACCCTCACTTTCATCTTGTTTGGGCTCTGAAAAATACTCTTCGTATATTTTGATTTCTGCATTATTATTTCATTTCTGACTTACGTAGTAGGTTACGCCGCTTGGTCACCCGCAAGCCACAGCCAACCTGGAACAAGCCCTGACCACCCGGAAAACTAAACTCTATCGACTGCTCTCCGTAATTTGCCAGCCCAGCGTCGCATGCACTGCATGCATCGTGGCCCAAAGGGAAGGAGTTACCAGACACACTTATGCGTGCACTAGAACACGGCAGTACGACGCACAGACGAAATGTCTGAGCTCAGGGGAGCGATACGCTTACAGAGACAAACAATAGAAGGCCTGTCGACGCTATCTTCCAGCATCACCGCTTTCTGAGAGTATACCATGTAGTCACTCAAAGCTTCTGTATCCCAAGTCCATGCATGGATCGGCTAAATATTCCTCGTCCAGATCTGGGTGCGTGCGGGCATGACAATCGTCCTGAGACGTTGGTTTATGTCTTAAAGAAGAGGCGCAGCGCATGGAGACCATGGGGAAAGGGCACATACAAACTAAGCCTTCCATCAAGACGCGGTGACGATGTTTCATGTTACCAATCATGGCTATGGATCCAGAGCGGAGGCGTAGCAGAAACGTTACGTTGCCGACCTAAGTGCATGAGAGCGTGTGTATCCAGGTCGATGTTGTTGGCCGACACAGCCGTATAAATCTTGTAGAGAGTGGTTCAACAACTCTGCAGACCTGGTCAATATTTTTAAGGGACCGCCTTGGATGCAGTTATATAAAGAGAGGGCTCCGTCCCTGCTTGTACTGGGGGTCATTAAGCTCTCTTGAGCCCCATAGACTCGACCATGAAGTTCTTTTCTTTCCTGCTCTCTTTTGTCGTTGGTTCATCGGCTTTGGGCGTCGTCCCAATGAAGTTTGATATCCTAAGGGGTCCAACGTTTGATACTGCGGCTAAGGTTTACAACAATCAAAGATTCATGAAGAGGGACACGGGTGGTACAGTCACGCTTCCGATGAAGGATGAGTTTCTCTATTACATTGTCACGTTGAACGTGGATGATGCCGACCTTATAGTTCATGTGGATACCGGCTCTTCGGACCTCTGGTTCTATGGTAATGATAACCCGTACTGTGAAAGCAGCACTGGAAAGAAATTCACGAGAGACCTAACCTCATCTGTGGAAACGTCTTTGGATGAATCTATTGCCACTATTGATTGTGCTAAATGGGGAACTTTTGACATAAATTCTAAAAGCTTTCACAACAATTACACAGAATTTTTGACGTCTTATGCAGACTCTACCTACGCTTATGGTACTTGGGGATATGCAGATGTCACATTCAACGACGTGACTCTTAAGGATTTCTCATTTGCAGTTGCAAACCAATCAAATGCATCGGTTCCCATCTTGGGAATTGGTCTGATGAACCTTGAGGTCACTGAACAACCATTCATCGAAGATTTCACGCCGTATGAGTATCTCAACTTCCCAGCTGCCCTCAAGGCACAAGGTCTTATAAACCGGAACTTGTACTCTCTTTACATAGATGCCAACTCTAGTGAAGGTCTTGTTCTATTTGGTGGAATTGATCATGGAAAGTATTCTGGGGATTTGATTACTTTACCGTTCTTGTCCGACGATGGCGTCAGCACTCCGGATAGATTTTACGTGGAACTTCAAGGCATCACCATTTCTGACTCTCAAGAAACTGTGGATGTTTATTCAACACCTGTTGCTGCTATGTTAGACTCTGGTACAAGCTACCTTTACCTTCCAACCACCGCTTATAGCAACTTGGTCAGTGCCCTTGGGGCTCAATATTACGAGGAGTATGGGTTCTATGTCGTCAATTGTCCAACCTCTTCTACTGGGATCACGGTGGATTACATCTTTGATGGCCTTACTATCCCTGTTCCAATTGATGACTCGCTGATTCCACTAGAGACCGGCTCTCAATACTGCGCTGTCATGGTTTTTCCCTCCGACTCAACTGTTATCCTCGGCGACACTTTCTTGAGGTACACATATGTAGTCTATGACTTGGAAAATATGCAGTCTCAAATGGGTCTCTACACAGATGGAGAAAGCAATATCGAAGTTGTTGGTGGATCTTCCGGTTCTGAGCCTGGCTCAGGATCCATCTCTTCAACAAATGTCCCTCCAACTACATCTATCCAAGGTACCACTTCCACAGTACATTCTTCTATCTCTTCTGTACCTGGAACCAACGTCTCAGGGGGATCGAGAAAGACGATTTCTGGCAGTTCTACTGCTCCAGGAAGCTCTTCAGGTCCACTCACTACCTCTCATTCTTTCGTTCCTTCTGGGTCGATTACTACTTCTGAAAGTTCATCTTTTGGTTCGTCTAACACCAAGACCGGCTCTGATGTAGCCTCTAAGGCTAGTGCCTCAAGAAGCATTGGAAGTTCATTACTCTTTGCACTTTCGCTCCTTTTCGCTTTCTGAGCTCCAGTGTCAGATCTGGCGTCTGACGTCTTACTTTGAACCCAGGCTTTTTGTTCTTTCTTTTTCCAACTCAATATTTTTTATTACTCTTATTTATAACTGGCGAATCGATTGATATGGATATTCTGCATGGCTTGATCACTCTGCTGTAGATACTCTGTAAGAATAGCCGAGGGTGCGACACCACGGAACAAGTGAGAGCCATGCTTCAATATATCATTCTCTTCTTGGAAGCGCCAATCATCTCCTAGACTTCAAGTTCTCACCGGATACGAAGTTCAATCTCCTCCAAATTGGTGCTCGAATATTGTTTCTGATCTTCTCAACCAGCCAAAAGCAATGACAATGTACTTAAAATAGCCTGGGCCGCCGGTCATGCAAGCTGGAACAAAGAACCCAGACAAAATTCCTGCCCCTTCCGCAGTGACTTACTCATTACAAATGGTAGCACGTATGGTTTATCATTCGACTTCATTGGTCCCTTACATATCGGCCATTGATCAATAAGAGTCGGGGCTTTTATACCGTCTTTATAGGCAAAAAGAGTCTATAGAGGGGTGCTCCTACCAAAACTATTAAGGTGTCCAGGTTTTTCCCAAATGAAAACAAAGGCCCTGCTCAACAACACATGGAAACGTTTAGCAAAGGGCCCTAGAGTCATCAAAAACACTACAAAGGGGCGGATTTCGAGCTGATACAGTGCGAAATTCTCACTCTTTGGTGTCAAAACCACTCGATCCTCTATAAAAACCACCAAATCCATTCTTAGATCACCGCAGAAGGGAACATATCGCACACCGCCTTCAATACATTCCTGTTGCTACTATCCTGATCATTCAATAACTACCACAATTCACAATGACAGAGCAGGAGCCTTTTCCGACATCAGAAAGTCTAGAGATACCCATCAGACTGGACCAACAGCCTCAGAGCGGGAAGCCTCATACACGAGCACGCTCCAATTCTAAAGTGTATGGACAGGCCAACCCATTGTTAAGTAGGACCTCGAGCCACTCTAACGGAAATAAGAACAGATCTGATAATGATTTACCGAATGGATCAACGAGGAATGTTCTGCAAAGAGACTTTTTTGCACATTTGGTGATATTGGCCTCATTGAACGAGACATTTGACAAGAAGACATTGGCTATCCCAACTCATCCTCAGGTGTTAAAACTTGGAAGACCAAACAGTTCACAAAAAGCTCCAAGTAGTTATAACGGCTACTTTGATTCTAGGGTAATTTCACGTGAACATGCGGAGTTGTTTTTCTCGGATGGAGTTGTATATTTGAGAGATTGCAATTCTTCAAATGGTACATTTGTCAATGGAGCCAAGATCAAAGAACAAAAAGCATTACAGGTCGGTGATACAGTAGATTTGGGTGTTGACATTGATACTGAGAAGACCAAACATCAGCATCATCGAAAGATTTCATGTAAAGTGGAGAACATCCTAACCATTCCACTCGATGGTGTGACAGATATGGAAAAAGTGTTGGAAGAATTGGCAACAACAAATGGCATGACGAATGGCGAAAGGAGTAAAATAGATAATGAAGAGGGGATTACAATGAATCCATTTGATGCTGCAATGTTTGGAGACGTGACGAGAGATTTAGAAGACTTGACATTGGGCACGAATCACGATTTCCTCTCTGGTATCTTTGTCAATAACGACATTGGGACCAGTCCAAGTCTTGTTCATTCCATCAGACTTTTGATTAAACAATTACACCAGGAAAAGTTGAACAACATGAAGTTGGACTCTGTCGTGACAGTATTAGAGAAGTATAAATCCGAGATTGATAAGCCTGGTGAGAATTCTGCATCCAAGTTGAAAGAGTTCAAATTGCAGATTGATGATTACAAACTAAGAAATGACAAATATAAGACTCAGATAATTGAGTTAGAAGGTAAGCTGCAGAGGAATATGGAGAGACTGAGTGTGAGCCAGGAGGAGGTGCATGAGCTGACCAAAAGGCAAGAAACTTTGTTCAACACAGTTACTGATGAGCACAAGTTGAACGAAGATTACGTCAGGACCATATCTGAAATGGAAGTCGAACTCAAGACGAAGATGAGCGAAATCGAGATATTGAATAAAGAGATCCAATTCTCGGAAAGTGACCGTGATGAGAAGGATTCCCGTATTGTTGAATTAAAATCGGCGCTCTCAGAAAAGAATGACGAGATTACATTGTTGAGGAAGGAGAATCTGGAGCTTATCGAGAAGTCACTCAAATTGGACTCTGTGCGCACTGATATGATGCTGTTGGGTGTTGTGATGAGTGCTGTTATTGTTGTTGGGGCGCTCGTTCTGAGGTGACTAATGTCTTTTAATGATCCAGAATAATTCATGAATTGTCTATGTACAAACATTGTAGGTATCAAGGTATGGCGGCGCTCAGTCCACTGCGAGATCGTCAAGGTCCACTGTCTCAATCTGTGAGATACCGAGTCTCTTGGCTAATTCACGAGTAAATTGTTGAGCAACATCATGAGTAGAGACTTTGTGACCCAGTTGCTCATACATAGTAGTTTGTGTCTTTCCAGGTAAGCCACAGAAGACTACACCTGCGCGATCAAACTCAGGAATCTTGTTATGAACGTTGATAGAGACACCATGTGTAGTGATACCTCTTGATACACTGAGCCCAATGGATGCAATCTTCGTATTTTCATCAACCCAAACACCAGTGTTTTCGGTCTTCTGTGAGGTCACTCCAAAATGTTTCAGCGTGGAGATGACCGCATCCTCGAGCTGAGAAACAAAGCAACGGATTGAAAGGTTATCAAAGTCTTTGAGGTCAAAGACCGGGTAGACGACTAACTGGCCCTCGTTATGGAATGTAATCTCGCCTCCTCTATTGGCCTGGACGTATTCATATTTGATATTTTCAATATTTCGAATGTCTTCTTGCGTGATTCGCCCTTTTTCACGGCGTCCCCCTGTAAAGACGTTATTGAACTCGAATGAAAGTAGTGTAGGTGATGGCTTCATGGCAACAATATTTGCCAACAGTTCGGCCTCGTAATCGTTCATAACAAGGCCCTTGGCCTCCATTTCTTTCCATTTACGTCCAATCTTAGTTTGAATTGATTTAAATTGCAAGTTAGCACCTTGAAACTGTTCCTGGATAGCCTGACCCTTGGTGTAGGGCAGAACCTTAGTGAAGTGAAGATGACGCAAGATGGACGCTGACTGACAGATAGGGTGGAACTTTGTAGTACATTTTTCAGTACTATGTGAACGCGTCTGGATAAGTGGCCTCAGTACAAATCTGCCGTATCTTCGCAGCATATTCAGATGTTGGTTTAGCCGATGATGTTAGTGATTGTAGTTTGTGGGAAGAAGTTTTCAGCCTGGGGAAAATTTCACTCCGATCAACATCAATAAATGGTGGAATAACCGCTTATTCCTTCTTCTCAAAAATGAAACAGGAAAAACAAGAAACACTTATACAATGGCTCCAGAAAGACCCCAAATGCTCAATTTCAAAGGATATTGAGGTGAAAGAGACAGAATACGGCGGTAGAGGAATCTTTGCCACCTCCAGGTTGGCACCTCATTCGCAAATCATAAAGATCTCACCGTCGCATCTTCTCAATTTTACTACTGTTGTTGCTCATATACTGTCCTGGACTGGCGTATCATATAAACCAATGCTCTCTGCTCCAGCGACTAAAGACAAGGACCAAATCACGAATCTATATGCTCATATATCACAGGAGGAGTTACTTAAGCTTTCTTCAGTACAGATTATAACTATGTACCTCTGTTTAGAGTCACGGAGAGGCTCCAAATCATGGTGGCATCCATTTATTGACTCCCTCCCTCCCTGCTCCGATTTTGATCTTTCTCCATTGGTATGGGCTCTTGAGAATAAGGACAGCGTTGATATGCTACCGCCATCAACCCAGGCCCGTACAATGGCCATGCTTACGCGCTTTGAGGACGATATATCTACTGTTTCTTCTCTCATTGCATCGCATAGCTCCTTAACTTTGAAGCCGAAAGAATTCTTATGGGCTTGGTTCTGTGTCAACTCGCGTTGTTTGTACATGGATATCCCAGAAGCTCATTCTACTAAGGATAATTTGACCATGGCTCCATTTGTGGATTTTGTGAATCATTCTCCATGTGACCATTGTGTGCTGAAAGTCGACCGTACTGGATTCCGCGTGCTGACTTCGTTAACTTACGAACAATATGAAGAGGTGTATTTATCGTATGGACCGCACTCGAACGAGTTTTTATTAACAGAGTATGGTTTCATGCTCGAGACGAACCCATGGAATGATGTGGACATTACGCGGAGAATTATTAAGAAGTTAAATAAAGCACAGAAAGAGTTCTTGAAGAAGAACGAGTATCTTGGTGACTACACGGTGAGCATGGATGCGGTTTCATTCCGTGCCGAAGTGGCATTAGCTGTCATTGTGGAAGAGGATGATAATCTTGAGGCCAATAGAAGAATCAATGCGCTTATATCTGGAGTGTCTGATGGAGCCTTCTACAGATATAAGGCCGATATTTTATTGGAGGAAATACTTCTCGAAGCCCAAAGTGATTGTGAGGAAGCATTGTCCATATTGCAAGATGATGCGGATGAAAAGACCAAGGTTGCGTCATCTCTCTACAAAGATCAACTTCAGATCATCAACTATCATCTTGATAGAATCAATGCATAAATATAAGGTTTCTATATGTCATCAAAATTCGTCATCAACATCCACCCTCTTTCCACGGATTGCACCCAAAGAGAGTTTAGCCTCGAGCATTTTATGCAACATGTTCAAATGAATCACGCTCACTCTAGCCCTACGAGCCTTGTACAGGAAGTAGCCGGTAGTGTTGGCCACTTCAGTCGGATCCCACACACCCACTGAACGTCTCACTAGGGAAGACTCCTTAGCTGTAGCCTTGAGTAGCGTCAGCGCCACATCTAGGATACGCTCAGAGTTCAGCACAACAGAAGCATTTGGAGAATGGCAAGCAGTTGGATCCACCACTGAGATAATTCTCAAACATTCATTGATCACATTTCTGAGAAGGTGTGGTGTATGTTCCATCTTCAGAAGCTCTCCATTACTACAGTCATAGAGTGCAGTAAAAGATCCGACAACAGTTTTCACAATCATGAGCTCATATTGAGAATGAACAAAGTCTGAGTATCTCAGAAACCTCGAATTGAGATCCTCTGTCCGTGAAAGCATATCTAGTAAAGGACCTTCGTTTGATAAGTGCCTTTGCAGATCATATTCATATTGATCCATATCCTTTGGATCTCTAGGAACCTTTGCCACTTTGAAAGCTCCATTGTTTCCGTTTATCATAGTAGCCTCGAAATCACCGGTGCTCCATACTCGCAAGTCAGAAATACACTGGTAGAGTTCAGGCCGTGAGTCCTGGTCCTTCCAAAGAAGGGTCTTCATAGAGTCCAAATAAGACTTATCACTCTCCAGAAGAAGAACTGAACTCTTACTGCTTAAGCATTTCTTATATTTGTACAGCTCTGTCACGTCTCTCGGTCTTCTAAACGAACACACCAGGCTGTCAATATGGGCTAACTCACCAGAGTCATATTTAGGTGGGCCACAAGAACTCATTAACTGCTTCTGTGAGACAGTAGCTGCCCCTCGAGGATTGTAATGCCTCAGTGTAATTGTGGAATCGTGGTTCAAGAAAGAACGCAGACGGTTCTCTGAGCGTAGCAGGTAGACGAGCCGTGGAACCGCTGGCTGCTCGGGTAAAGAAGCCAGCTCATGAGTGACGAGATTTGATAGTGCTCCCCGGGTTCGTCCGAGCACATAGACAGAGTTTGTCATCTGCTCTTGTTCTGTGCTGCCGTCTCCAAAAGTTTGGAGAAAGGCTCATCGAACAAGTTTGGAAAGTTTCCGCTACCCATATGCCAGTCGCGCCTATTAAACCGCATCTATCTTCGACACCAGAAGCTACCGCCTTATTTTCTCATTCCTGGCCTTTATTGACAGCGGTAGAATAAAAAATGCTCGTTGTTGGTCTAACAGGAGGAATTGCAAGTGGGAAGTCTACTGTGTCTGGTATTCTCAAGGATGAGCACAACATCACCGTTGTGGACGCTGATCTCATCGCCCGCCAGGTTGTGGAACCTGGTCAAAGGGCATACAAGTCCATAGTGGCATACTTTCTGCCAAAGGTCCCTGAGTTGCTATTGGAGGATGGCCACCTGAACAGACCTGCTCTGGGACAATACGTTTTTGCGCATGAAGAAGAGCGCAAAACGCTGAACGGCTTCACTCACCCATGGATACGGTTTGAGATTGTAAAGCAGATACTTTGGGCGTATTTCAGCGCTAATAAACTAGTGATTTTGGATGTTCCTCTCTTGTTCGAATCCAAGCTGGACTTAATTTGTGGTTCGACGATTTGCGTTGCCTGCTCTGAGGAAGAACAACTCAAAAGACTTTGTGCCAGAAACGTAGGGATGACTGAAGTGGAGGCACGTCAGCGCATTTCATCACAGATGAGTACAAAGGACAAGATCGAAAAGGCAGATATTGTGATTGATAATTCAGGAACGAAAGAGGAACTTCGTGATCAAATCAACTCCGCTATTGAAAAACTTATGCCTAATCCTCTAATATGGTTGTTAACCCTTTTCCCGCCACTAGGTGTTCTGTCTGCTCTTCAAACGTGGACTGTACGCATGGTCCATGAAAGACTGTTGAAGACAAAAACACACTGAAGGCTACAAATTATATTCAATTGTAAAGAAAATGCATGGATAAGTTCAATCATTAAGCGTTAACAAATAGCAAGATTCGCAAGCACGACATGAAGAAAAGCAGTTTCTAACGCCTTCTAGGACCTCTTGATCTTGGTTTCTTATTAGTCGATAATGGCGTTCTGCTGTCTAAGTGGACGTAATGACACGATGTGCCATACCTGCAATTTGGGTAGTAAATGCAGACCGTGGAGAACTGGCTTGGTGGGAGGGTGTCGGCACTACTTCTAATTTTGTCTCTGACGTCTTGACGTCTCCATTCGATGATCTGATCCGTTAAATCTGTCGGTATTTCAGGTCTTTGAATTTTTTGAAGCGGCTGTTGTTGTGAGTCCAGATGAAGTGGTGGGAAACTGGAAGCACCAATAACACCATGCCTGCTTGGAGTCAGAGCGTCGTGTTCCGATGTTTGGCTATTATAAAGTGCTGAAAGGCCAACCTGGTGATTCGTAATAGCGGAGATATAATTTAAATCCTCTTCACGATCTCTTTTCTTGCTAATACCATTGTTTGATGGTTCAGAGTTCGGCGGTTCTATTTGTCCAGCAACCAGAGTACTTGTTCCATCGTCATGATACTCGTAATTCCGACAGAGAGTAACCAGGCCTTCATGCTCCAATGGATTGTCGGATATCGACGTGAGTTCAATATTAAGGTCTGGTGTATCATCAGTTACAATCAACTCTAACTCTCCACCAAGTGTAACCGAAGTATCTGCCTTATGGAAATTGGGATTAGCACTAAAGTCAATCAATGGAGGAGTTGCCCAAGGGAGTTCACAATCGATTTCGTTAATATTACAACTGGATTGTTCAGAGAACTGTTTGAGCATGTGACCTTCAGCGTTATCCATCGATCTGGCCCTGTCATGTTCCCCTTCAACTGAATGGGGATCCGATGCTTGAGACTCACGAGATTCAATGAATCTCACTCGGACCAATTCACTGTCATCTTTGAATCTAACATTCTTCTTAGCGTTGGTAGAACCGCCCTTTTTCAAAAGCCCCTTGACATCACTTGAGTTGACACCACGATGATTTGGCTTTGAGTTTTCAGCAGCTTTTGCGTCTTGCTGATCAGACACAGAAGTTTTACGCTTCGACTCATAAAGGTATCCAGTAACGGAAAACGAACGTTGTTGCAATCTTTGTTTTGACTCAGCAGCCAGGATGATCTGGAGTGCTTTGTCTTTCAAAATACCAGTCTTTTTAGAAATCGATGACAAAACATCGAACATCTTGGCTTCAGTCAGCTGTTTCGAAGTGAAGTTTAGAGAGCCAATGAACTCCAAACAAGCGACGCTATCAGCAATGTTCTTCTCACGTTGATTGAATCTCAACCAATTGCCAATTCTAACCATAACTTTCGTTTCACTCGCAAGCGCCTGTAAAATCTCTTCCCTGTGGCCAAATGTGTTTTGGATTTCTTGAAGCACAAAACTTCTTATGTCAAACTCGGTCCCATAGTGATCTTTGGTGGGGGACATTATGAGTATGCTGATGATGCTGATAGCGTCCTTCTTTGGCTTCTCCTGAAATTGAGCCAGGACTACTGACACCAACCTCTTAGACTTCTCAACCTGAATTGAAGCCCTGCTTATAGCCGCAGCAATCAGCTGAATGTCATCTGGAGTGAGTTTTGGGGTTGGGTGATTGCTTTCGATAGATTGTACGAGATGATCAATGGCTTGCGAGGCCTGATCAGCCTGGCTGTTCTCAGCACTAGCAGACTTGTCGTTTTCAGACAGCAGATCAGTGGAAGAAGCCTCAGTTTGATCAGTTGTGTTGGATCGCAATGACGCAGTAGATGACGTAGACGAAGCACTGGTTGGAACAGCTTCTAGCAAAACAACATGTGGAATGGTCTCTCTGGATCGCAGAGCCTCTTCAGCAGGTAGAGGTTTCTCGGCAACCTTACCAATATCATTCCCAGAAACATTTTCACTCTTAATAAGTGCGGTGTCAGTATAAGAAGTGCTAGCAGGGGCAGTAACGGCACTGGAGGATGGGACTGGCTCAGCTTGTAGGGCTAAAGAAGAGCCGTCCAGCGTGGCAGCCCTAGTAAGCTCGCTCAAAGAATAAAGGCCCAGGGATGGAGAATGAACGGGTGCGTTTAAAGTGGGCGGTGCGAGCATTTCGTCGTCAGTGCCAAGCTGCTCTGCGGGAACTCCGTCTTGAGTCTCCTTTAAAAAGCCACCTCCCGGACTCAAGTCGCATGGAAAGACGCTCAGCTTTTGCAAATATTCAAGCGCCTCTGCGGATTCGCATGCTCTCCTCACAAGAGCGAACCGATAGTTCTGGCGCTTACGCTCAAGTTCGCTAATAGCTCTTTCAGCCTCGAGTCTGAAACGTGGAGCGGCTCCTTCTTCGAGCGTCCTAACTTTAGATATTTGAGCGGTAGCCTCCATGTACAAGTTGAGAAGCTCTTCGGTAGACAGCGAACTGTCATCAGGACCTCCTATGACGGCATGCATCGAGGAGCCGTTCATAGCTGTTGCAGCGATTAGTGTAGCTCTTTTACCGGCCGTGATTATGTCACGCGTAACACCCCGTGTGATCTAAGTTGGGTGTCCACAGAGACCAAAGGAGTCTCAGCAGCAAGCCCTTTCAGTGTTATTTGCAAGAGAAGTACTGCTATGCCGTGCCGGTCGTAGGTCTCAAGTAAGTATCCACTCAGTACAGAAATAGGTCAGGCGCAACACAGTTTGCGGGCGGCCACCGTATAAGTGCTAGGGTGTGGCGCGTTAGGGCTCCGCTTGTCGAATACAGAGAGCAGTCGTGTCCGCTGATGAAAGTCTGCCGTGGCGGTAGATTCTTGTCAGCACTTGATGAGCTCTGGCTTGGTTGTGTTTAGGATGCATTTTGCGTTTTTGGAGCGTTGTTCTGGGGCTTTGGTTCGTGCACTCTTCATCTTGCCACACTGTGCGCGAACACGTTCTATGCGCATCGGAGCCTGCGCCCACTACAATGCAGAGAGGTTTAAGATATGTACAGTTGGTTTATATTTTTTTTCCTTTCACCTATTCATAAGATAAGAGTCATGTTCAATGGTAACGGTTCATAACGAATGGCACATATATATATGCCAGAAAATTATAATATCATTAGAATTAGAAGCTAGAGTTGTTAGTCTTGCGTCTGCTGTCATTGCGGTCATTGCTCCAACGCTTTTCTGAGCGGTTGTTGCTTCTAGAGCCTCTCGAGTTATCACGTCTCGAGTACCCATCTCTTGATGTTCTATTGTTGGTGTAACGATCGTTGGAGTCTCTTCTGTTGGTGTAGAATCCGTCATCGTTGGATTCTCTTCGGTTTCTTGAGAAGCCTCTATCGCTCGAGTCCCTGTTGCCAGATGACTCGACATCCTTCAAGACATGTGTTCCTTCGAGGTCGAATATTTCATTTGCATCTCTTCTTCCCAATCCTAAAACTCTGGAAGCAAATGAGTGTGTAACGTGTGGACGTCTGGTCTCATCCTGGACGAATTTGGCGTAGGCATTCTTCAACTCCTCCAAGACGCCAAACATGTCAAGTCTGTAAGTGCCAGAGACACCCTTGGTGAATCCGGCAAGCGATTCCACAACAAGATCTAATGTGAATTTGTGTCTCACTTGTTGGGAAAGCTGTGCAATATCTGCCTCGTCTTCATCAGACTTCTCATACTCGAATTGAGATGAGATATTGAGGCCCCTGGTCTTCAATACTCTCAAGAATCTCGACTCACTCTGGGTAAGAATTACAACAGCGTTACCTGTGTTTCCACCTCTTGCAGTACGACCAACCCTGTGAACATAGTTTGTAGCATCCATTGGCAAACCAATCTGGATGACATTGGTGACGTTTGGGAAGTCCATTCCACGAGCACCAACATCAGACGCAACTAGGATACCAGAAAAGGCTCTGCGGAAGTCTTTGACTGATCTGTCTCTCACCTGTTGTCTAAGCTGGCCATGAAGCTGATAACTTGGTAGTCTGATTCTCTTGTGGCGAAGTCTATTAGAGAGCAGTTCGTAGAAGTAAGACACTGCCTTAATTGTTGGAAGGAAGATGATAGCCTTGAAGTTCTTGTCAAGAGCGGACTCTCTCTCGACAAAGAGCATAGCAGAGACATAGGATTCGAAGATATCATCGGTAAGGATGAGAGATTGGTTAATCTTCTCATGTGTTTCTGGTGCATTCTTATCAACAGTGTCGATATACTTGAATCCCGGTCTCAAAATCTTTTTAGAAAATTCCAAAACAACTTTGTCCAAAGTGGCCGAGTAGAGCATAGTTTTGAGTTGGGATTCCTTTGGGGCAGTGCCTCTCTCTCTTATCTCTTTCAACTTATCAGTTATATCAATTAAGTCCTCCTTGAATCCTTCACCGAGAAGTCTGTCGGCTTCATCAAGCACAAGACACTCTAAATCGACAAACGCATCAGCAACTTCAGGTTCCTGGATGACATCCATCAATCTTCCAGGAGTCGCCACAACAATAGATGGGATTTGGTTCTTGTGCGGTCTGAACGCACGAACCTGATCATATCTCTTCTCACCTCCGACAATAGTCTGAATACGAAGCATATTCTTCGTATGTTTGGTGACTTCCTTGTATTTCACAATTTTATTGAGTTCATCTCTGATCTGGAAGGCAAGATCTCTAGTTGGAGCAATAACAATACCAACAACGCCCTGGAAGTGCTTGGCCTTGAGAACAGTCTCCACGAGGGGAATACCAAACGCTAATGTTTTTCCTGTACCTGTCTTAGCTTTCATGATAAAATCAGCATCAGTAGTGAGGACAGGCTCGATGGACTTTTCTTGCACTGGCGTGAGATTCTGGTAGCCTAAACTCACCAACGCACTATGAACAGGAGTATTTATAACATTATTTTTCAATAGATAGTGAATCGAACCAGGGTCTTGCTTCTCTGGCTCTCGGCTCTCAGTAGTGGCACTGGCTTCCGGCTGAGGCGATGAGGTCTGGACATTAAAGACTCCACGAGCGGTACTGAAGCCGTGTTGCAGTCTCAAATCCCTTGTAAACTGAAGTAGGGCTCTTCTTGCAGAAGAGGTGAGAACGGGGAAGTTTCTCATAGTACTTTGTTTAAAAGTGGCTTTTACGTTTCTCCATAAGTGATGCATTAAGTGTCTTATACATATTGGAAAATTTTCAATGGGGACTTGATAAAGTGCCCCTATCAAATACAGGGTAAGTATTTACATAAGGTTTTAATGAGTTGAGTTAAAGCTCTTGGGAGATGTTTTCTCTATTTCTTTTATTTCTTAAGTATTCGCTTAAAGATGTCTATTGGTGGTTTTTAATATGCGTGTGGTAGGTGCTTGAAAGTGCTGCTTTCTTGAGTCTGGCCAATGATGACACTACAAAGGTTTATGCGCCAAGGGGAACCCCTTGCTCTCATAACTTTAGGACCACAGAGATAGAGGTATAAATATTCTTATGCTTCCCTTTAAGATAATGATGAGAAATAAGTCTCCTTTTCAAATGCTATAGTCGGTGAGTCGCTTTAATGAATCATATATCGTCCTGGCTTGAGATCCCTCACTCGGCTTCAAACCCTCCGTCGTTCCTTCTCAATACAGACTTAGAGCCTATCAGACCACCACATCGTACATGGGGGTTCTTCTCCAGTTTCTGCTACTGGGGTATTGTATCTTTCAATATGGGTTCTTGGTTATGCTCCTCATCTGCCCTATCTTTGGGTATTTCTGTACGAGACATATTTACAGGATACATCCTGGGTGATATTGTCACGTTGATATACACTATTTTGAGCTCCTTTGCAGGGCTCGATTGGCATATTGGATATACGATCACTCAGAGAGTTGTATTTGGGATTTATGGTTCGCTTGTTGGAATTCTTGTAAGGGTTCTTCTCAGTATTGTGAATTACGGTTCAAACTGCTATTTAGGTGGACAGGCTGTGAGCGCTCTCTTGTCAGCCTGGAGTAAGAACTACATGTCACTAGGCGATCACGAGCTCAATCGAGTAGCAATGACTCAGAGGGATCTAGCTGGATTCTTAATTTTTCATGCTCTGAATGCCATTTGTGCCTTTGTAAAGCCGTACAGGTTTAACACAATTCTGATTGTCAGCTGCATTGGCGTTTTCTTTGCCATGCTCGGAATGGTGATCCGTCTTCAAATGGATGCCAAGGGCTATGGTAATCTCTTTTCACAACCAGCGTCTTTGACTGGGTCCGAGCATGGATGGATGGTTTTTTATGTGATTACTTTCTGGTTCTCCGCGGTTTCCCCTGGTACACAGAACCAATGCGATTACTCACGTTTCTCTTCTTCCAATTGGTCTTTGTTCTGTGGTACCTCATTTGCTTTACTTGTTCCCACCACTGTCATTCCCCTCTTTGGGATCATTGGGGCATCTACGACTGAAAAAATATATGGAGAGCAGATCTGGACACCCACTGATATCCTCCTTCGTTGGCTTGAGGAGTCCTACACGCCAGGTACTAGAGCTGCTGTAACCTTTGTGTCTCTAACATTCATCTCCTCCCAGGTCTGCTATAACTCTATTAACTGTGGCTTCGCTGGTGGAATGGATCTTTCTGGTGTGCTACCAAAGTATATCAATATCACCAGGGGTTTTTTGATCACAGCGGCGGTGTCGTTCGCTCTTCAGCCATGGAATTTCTATAACACTTCATCTGTGTTCTTGACCGTGATGAGTTCGTTCGGTGTAGTTGTTACGCCATTGGTTGCTATTACAGTCTGTGATTACCTTGCAGTGCGGAAAAGAGTCATACGAGTATCTCATGCTTTCATCCTTGATGGTGATTACTACTACTGGCATGGCGTCAACTGGAGGGCCGTTGTTGCGTTTGTTGTGGGTGTCGCACCTGGTCTTCCTGGAATGGCCTGGCAGGTGGATCCGAGCTACTTCAATAATGCTGGAATTGTGAATTTCTTCTATGGTGATGCATTATTTGCCTTTGTTATCCCATTTTTCGTCTACTTTTTGTTGTGTTTCTGCTTCCCTCTCGGACCTTTCGTTTGCGACGAAGAAGATGTCTTTGGGTCTCTTACAGAGAAGGAGAGGCAAAAATATGGAATGGTAGAAACAAATATATCATATGAGTCATTGGCCATTAAGAGTCCATGAAAGAAGTATATACAGTGCCACTAACAATATGTGCCTCCCTATGTGTGAATACGGAGTTCTTTTCTCAACTCATCGATATCTCTGTCCATCATTTTCTCCCATTCAACAGTGAGCAAAGGGGTGGCTTGTAGTCCTTCCAAGAAAGAATCAAGCATATTAACTCTCTGCTTTCTCTTTGCATTCAACTTAAAGTATGCGAAACAGGCAAGTCCAGTCATAGGCAATCCAGTGTTACCAAACTCGAAGGCCTTAACAGGGAGCTCGCCAGCAAGGTCCACTTTATGCTCAGTCAAGATGTGTACAATATCATGCATCTGCCTGTATCTTAAGAAAACAAATGCCAACTCCTCATCAGCAATGAATTTGACTGGTACGCGTACATCGTTGTCCTTAGTAAAGCGTTGGTACTGATACCCTAGTGTGTTCTCAGGTAAAGACTTTAGCCACTCAGAGCTGAAAGTTGCGGAAGTTAGCTGCGGTCTTTCTCTGAGAATTCTTCTTCCTGAATCTGTACTAAGCATTTCATCTCTAAGTCCTTTAAGAACGCATTCGAGTGCAGAGGCTTCGCCGAAGTTGTTGATGTTGGCGCCAATCTCTGGATGTAGAAATGCGCTCAGGCCTGATACGAAGAAGAGCACCACACGTTCAGCTGCTGAAATAAGAATTCGGCCATCGGGTGTCTTTTCAGCAAATTTTACAGGCCGAATTGTGGAGCCCTTTGGGGGCGATAGAGGGGTTGTGATATCTTCAAACTCATCCGCTTGTCTGATGGACTTGAGCCATGATGACTGTGTGAGGGCAGCAACTGAGGCAAGAAAGAGTCCTCTTCTTTGATTGAGGGGCTGAATGAGCTTCGATGATGTTCTGAGCATTCTCTGATCGATTAACCAGATCAGAGATAGGTGAAGAGAGTGGGTGCATAGAAGAAGAGCAAATTAGGGTACGAGAAATCGCGCGACTAGAAACGGCGGCCAAATCTATCAACAAAGAAGGAGAAAATACAACAATTACAAACACAGCATTAAGGCAGTGACCGAAGAGCCAATAAGAGCAATGACTACCGAGATTTACCCACCTTTACCCATCGATGAAATTCGTTCTGAGGAGGATAAAGTGCGGCACCTGGAGCAGCAATGGCTAATCTCGTCACTCATCAAACCCGAGCTCGAGAACGTGTTGGAGACGCTCGTTCGTTGTCTTGAACTCGTCACTTCCATTGAAGACACCAAGCTCCCGTTGACATCAGCACGCACAGAACAGGCAAAGGGGGTGTTGACACGAAGTGCTACAGAGATTGTGGATCTAGATATGGCACTGCATTTCGCCACGATCTCCAAGAAGCTCCGGCTTAAATTAAAAGGCGCTGCACATCTCGAGCTTCCCCAGCTCACTGCGCTGACCTGGCTGCTTAATGATGCTATCAGTGATTCCCTCGTTCTGCAAGACCATGACCCAACTGACTGCGAAGGATTTTTAAAGCAGCTATCGAAGATCCTTAGCGGTTTGGGGAAGTGCAACGCTACACTCACAAAACCTCCTGAGTCCATCCTCTTCCCACAGCACACTACTGATATTACCCGCATATTCGAGCCTGACGCAGTCAAGCTTGAACATTACAAAGATAGAATAAGTATGGACTTTTACCTCTTGAATGGTGAGGTCACTGTTGAAATTAGATCATTACATGCAGTTACTGAAGAGCCATGGGCCCATGTTGATCCTGTAACTGGCAAATCACATATTGATACACTCAGAGATGATCTCAAGCACCGCAGAATACAACTCACTGATATTCTTCAACCAGAAGAAACTTACAAACGCGGTCTTTCTCATGTTCTTGGCATAAGTAAATTCACTCCGCACGATTATCTCACACGGGGAGTCACATATGATGGCCGTGTTGTTATAGAAATGGAGAAGACAACCATTTATTGTCAAGATCCGAACCTTCTTTCCATTGGTGCCAAACTAAATGGCCTCGAACATCTGGTGTCAAAGATGTATTCTAATCTTGATTTGTCCATGATGTAATGAATTAGCCCTGACGATTTGCCATTGATAGCCTTGCTTTTCTGTTTTGTAGACTAATGCTGGAAAGCTTATACTTGAGCCTGTCTCTCTTCAACCTCAGCTGTCTAAGCTTTTCCAATTCCTCATCCGTCCCTTCCACATGCACTTCATTCTCACCAACTTCCTCGCTTCTAAAGTTGTTGATTCGAACCTGGTTCAGTCGTTCCTTGGAAATCAACGCGTCACGCCGTCTTTCCAACTTTGCAAGACGCGCCTTGACTGATTGGATCAGCCTTATTATTCGTGGCTCAATCTCATGCTCAAGAGATCTTTTCGATGCTGTTAGGTCGTGCTCTGGCACAAGCGTGAAGATACGCGTCTGGTCAAGGATCATCCCCAAACGAGCAAAATCACCTGTGTTCGCCTCCAATGAGGCTAGTGACTCCGAGAGGAGAGATACCGATGTCGATAAGGACATAATGCATCCATTCAACGTATTCTGTGCTGCGTACGACATTTCTTTTGCTTTCACCGCTAATGATTGGTTATGCGAAGCCAGAAAAAAGGTTTGTTTACCTTTTTGTTTGCCCTGTAAACGCACGTTACGGGCACGCGCAGAGCGAAGTCATACATTGCCTTAGTTCTTTCTACTCTATAACTTTTCTAAAGAAAACAAAACATTCGTATTAAACTCAATTATTCCGTCCTTTGAGGGAGCTCTTAATAAAATTACTAAACATGGCAAAAAACAAATCCCAAACAACAGCGCTTTACTGTAATCAAACTCCAAAACTTACAATCGTTTCCTCAGCCTTTTCCTTCAGCTGCTTCTCTGATTTGTTAATCGAAGAAGCAACGTCATCCTTAGAATCGTCACCAGTTACCCCTTCGAGTAGTTCAATTCCTGTATCCTCGTTTCCGCTTGGCTCCAAATTTAACTTGAGACATTCTTCAGCAGTGAAGGCTCCATAGACATCCTTACCATCTGAGATGCCAGCTTCTTTAATAGGGAAGATCCACTTTGCAATAATATAGTAAAGGAACAAAGGCACAAAGAATGAGAATACAATAGAGCCATAGTAATAATTGACAATGGATGTTTTTAGAACAATGTCGGTGTTTGTAGATGCAGCCATTCCTGGTAGTCCTGGGACCACAGAGGCAAAGAATACAAAGATAGCACGCCAGTTGACACCAGCAGTATAATAGAAGTCTCCCTCTTTCGCCGTGGTGTAGAGATCATTAATTCTAATTCTATCTTTTCTAACAAGAGTGAAGTCTGAAACAATAATCCCAATGATTGGGGTCACGATGACACCGAATGAGCTCATGACTGCTGAGAATGTCGAGGAGGTGTTGTAAAAGTTCCATGGTTGAACACACCACGATAATAACGCAGTTATAATGGATCCACGAACAATATTGATATACTTTGGACAAACGCCAGCAAGATCCATTCCTCCAGCGAATCCGTTGGTGAGAAGATTCAAAGAAAGCTCAGAAGAGAGGAAAGAGAGCCCAAGGAAGAAGCATGCACATCTCATTCTTGGTGAGTAGTTGTCCTGCAACCACTGAAGACAGATGTCAGTTGGCAGCCAGTATTCCTGGCCATAAAGCTCCACTGAACATGACGCAGAAATCAGACCGGCAACAGGAATCATTTCAGTGAAGAAAATACCGACAAAGACACCGGCAACAAGTTTCTTACTTCCAGAACTGAATCTGGAAAAATCAGACTGGTTCGTGATATCTGGAGAAAGGGCACCATACCAGATAGACATTGCATATAACCACATCCATCCCGTCTCGGTTTTGGACATTGTCACTGGTTGATAGTAAATTGGTCCTGGTCCGCCATTGATGCAGACAAGATACACCATAACAGCCATAAGCCCAAAGAGAGCCATAATACAGCTAACGTTGACGAATGAATTCATCTTCTCAGGTTTAATAAAAAAAAATGGAATGGAGATGACTTGGAAAACTAGGAATCCAATAAAATCTCGAGTAGTCATTGCCACAGAGTCAGAGAATGTGTTTTCCATGTTAAGGAACCCCTCACTAAAGGTAGAGAACATCACAACAACACAAAGGCCTCCCAACCACGCCTGTGAGCCATAATACACGATACTCAACACAATTCTAATCAAAATCCCTAGACTCGAGCCGTACACTCCAAATACCATACGTTGGCAAAGTGTGTATCCGATATGATAAATCTCACCTGGGCGTGAGTTCAAACAAGTGAAGAACACAATAAAGATGTTTCCAATAGTCAGGGCTCCCATAGCGTGTTGGATATTCAAGCCCAGTGACAAAAGAGATGAGCCAACAGAGAACGTCCAAACAGAAAGATTAAGAACACCCCAATAACCTGCAAATGAGAAGAATCCCCAATTTCGACGGTGTGCAGGCATCGGCTCCAGGTCAGGGTTTTGGAGCACACTAAGCGCGTGTCCCTCACCATGGGGCACCTCAATCTTCTTTAGAAAGGACTGTAGAGCATTCATTAACGTTTTGTGTGTTGATGAATTCTGGTAACCTCTTCAACACCGAGGTCTTCGAGTGGTGCAGCCTTAAGTACTTATGTACTGTGGCACGCCGGCCACCAATCTGATGTGATAGATAATTAGTACCTCGAGGGGCCCGCACAGTATCACAGCCGCCTTCTCACACTACCGGCCGCTCAGGCTTCACTCCGGCTGCTTTTCATTGCAGCGTAATCGGAACCAAAACAAATAGATGTCAGCAGATCTGTCCCAGCCCACGCAGGCATTGTTGGCTCATCGATCGGAATTTCTCATCGCAAATGGGCGCTCAGCAGATTTGTTGCGGAGATTAATTCCGATTCGCGAGTAGAAGATTCCGATAATAATCCGGAATTCGGCCGGTTTTGTGCTTTCTGTTCAAAGTGCGTACTTCTAAACTCAGGAACACTATGCGCCATTGCGCCGTAGATAAATGGCGTGCCATTTAGTACGTAACGATATCAACTTCTTCGGGTCCCTCGCTAGATATCTCAGGATGACCATTGTACGTCGCCGACGCACTTCTAGCCCATGCTCTTCTGATTTTTTGTAATGAGTACTTTGCAGACCCTGACCCCAATCCTGCAAGTAATTTAAATAGACGGTCGACAATCACCTTATCTTCTTTTGTAGTGCTTTGCATACCGGCGACGAGAAGTGGCCATTGCACCATCATCAGCTTGAACTGAGCGCTACGCGTGCTTGGCGGGGTAGATGCATCATTGGCCAGATTTGAGATCCTTGACAGGATTGAATGCACGAGTTCCTGGATGACAGGGTTTGGAGATTCCGGAGATGTCGACACATTCAGGAAAAGATTCAAAACTGTCAGAAATGATGCGTCAACAAATGATTGGTGTACGCATTCAAACCAGGCCACTGTGGTTGTATCACTCTGTTGTGATGAGGCGACGTGGCAATCTCTGAACTTTTGCAGTTCCGACAAGAGTTCGAATATCTCACAAGATTTCGGTATGTGGACCGTCGTACTTCTCATCATTCGAATCAGTTTGACCAGTGGCGGTATTAATCCAGTATGAACTCCCAATATATAGCTGAATCCATCTTCTGTGATCATCTTCAATTCCTTCATCTCCGTGGCCTCATCATCAGAGTCATTACAAGAGAGCAGAAGATGATTGATTTCAGGTATCAAGCCACCAACAAGGGTGCCACCATGTGGAGCACTTAGCCCAGCAAGAACCTCAAAAAGCGTGAACCACCATTTACAGAAGAGTAATACTTTAGTATGGGGGAATCTGTGATCAACAAAGACTCTTTGAAGCAACTCCTTTGCGCCACGTAAATGACCTCTCCAACTCTGTCTCATACTTGAAGCATTATCTGATGTCAATAGCAAGATTGTCAACAGCAATGGCTCCAAGACCTCTGTGGTGATCTTGGCGGTTTCCTGTAATGAGGATGGCTCCTTTGAAATACAGTAGTTCTGGATGTATGTGTAATCTGTTAACATCTCTGAAGTTCTCTTGAGAAAACTTGAGAAATAATGCTCATCTTCATCCAACTTGGTTTTCTTATATGAAATTCTGGCTCCTGATGAAAGTACAGCATAATAGAGGTAATCCTTTCGGAGCGAGTATTGAAGTAAGATGTCTCTGATGGTGTTGGCCTCTTCCGATGATCTCAGTGGCATCAAAATCTCGCTAAATTCTGTATAGAACAAGTCAAGGTATCTTACGTGTGAAGGATCTATATCCAATGATTGGAAACAATTAGGTGGGAAGTGATATATCTTCTGGGATGAAAGAATCAGATCTGGGGATTGAGGCCCTTCATGGGACCCAGCTGAGTTCACAGACCCATATATTGGTTTCAGAAGTTCTGTGTGTACTTGAAGCCGTGGGATTGTGCTTGGAAGTGGCGTAGGTCCGTAAGCGCCTTGAATGTGTTGCTGAATGGCCAAATCCATCTGTGTAGAGAGATCATCGTCAAGCAGCTCCAATAACCCTTTGTCCATACTTTCATTGGACTCTTCGCCAGGACTCACATTAGGACGCCCTAGATTGGTTTCGTTATGGGACAGTATACCGTGTGCCTGGGGAGTCCTGTCAGGTGCATCCGGATATTCGCAGTCTTTTTTAGATTTGACACATCGTGAGCATTTGGGATGAAGCTCATCACACTTCACCTTCATTCGCTTGCATCGCTGACATCCGCGCCGACTGTATGGGCGGGACCGTTTCTTGCGGATTTGAGATTCCTTCTCAGACATGTGATGTGACATTAGCGATGGGCTTTAGCGCTTCTGTAACATCGCCCTCCTGTAGGCAGTTTTTGCCTGTTAGCTCGCTCCGTTTGTTTATATTGTGACAAAGTAAGACGGCCAGTGCCTCATAACTACGGTAGGGGAACATGTATGTTATACTACCCAATGTTTTTTCTTCACCTCCAAATTGGTTTAGATAGTATAAAATGAGATCAGTGTCTCCATAGACACAAATTTAAATCTTCAGAAATGTATGTCCTTGCAAAGGCTGCTTGCTGTGCCGAGGGGGAATATGTTTACCGAAGCATCAGTGTATCTGGCTCAGGCCCAAATGCGCGTCATAACCACCAACAGGATTGTCTGTCTTGGAACCTTTGTTGCTAAGGGGACGTCTATATTCTCACATCCTTCTGGGAAATAAAATATAAGTCGAGGTTCTAGACGCTTGACTTAATATCCCGGTCAGTTAGAGAATAGAGGGTCACACTTAAATCAAGTAAGAAGATAAAATGGTAGTTTCTTCTAGTGATCAAGAGTCAGTGAGTCGATTGTTATGGGTTCTGTTGTTCAAAAGCCAAAACATTGTATAATATATATCTGTCTACAGCATATAGAATTCGGTAATCGTATACTCAAAGAGTATATTAAAGAACAGCGCCAAATCCGAATGTTAACTTGATGGATCTGACATAGTAATCTTCAAAATTCTCCTGGACAACATCTTCTTCACCGATTGGAATTCCCTTGAACAGAACATCCAATTTAGTCTCAGAGTCACCCTGGTGGATGTCAATAGTCAAAGTAGCGTAGTAACCTTGTTTCCAGTCCTTGAGACGCCATTGTTGCTCGATCTTTTCATTTGGAACGAGCTTGGTGATTTTTCCTGAGACACCGCCACCAAAGAGATTGAATGTTGTTCCCTCACTCATCACATCACCAGCAAAGTCTGGGTTTGAGCGGGTCCAGGCACCGATTCTGGATTTGTCCAAAAATGTAATGTAAAGTTGTTCAGCAGTCGTGTTGAACTCTGGCTCGAAATGAAGAGTTGTTGTGTTGTATTTTGGGACGTTGCCAGATGCCACGGTAGATGAGCCTAGTGGCGCAGCCGTGGATGTCTTGGATGTAGCAGAGCTTGCAACTACGCTTCTCTTTCCAGAAGGTCCCTTAAGACTCTGCTCTTGATTGGCCTTCGTAAACTGAGATGTCACCTTATCAGCAGAGACCTGGATGTCCTGGCCGTGTGTAATCATGAGGTCCTTCCCAAACTGGGCAAGAGCATCTCTGAGCTTTGGAATAAGCCTCTGTCTAACAATCTCTCTGATGGCAGCGTTCTTGCTATCCTCAGAGAAGACAGAGATATCAAACTGGTACTCGTCCTTCTCGGTGTCATAGGCCACCTCAGGCACAGTGACAGAACCTTTTGCACTGACGCCTCCCACAGTGCCTTCAAATCCAAGAACAATCTTCAGATCAAAGAGACTAATAATTTTCCCCTTACGTTGGGAAACCACGACGTCGCCTTCCACAGAGGTCACTTTGGTGATCTGTGCTCTTTGGTCTCCAGACTCCTCGCTGATTCCGACGAGTTTCTCGTCAAAATAGCGGCGACTCCAGTCGATACAGTTCTTGTCTACCCAGTGCCAGTTGTTTGGATTGTTCACAACCATTGCTTCTGTTTTAATATGTCGATATCACCTCCAATTGGGTTGTGCTAAAGGAGGGAGAGAGTGTCAGAAATCTGGAAAATTCGATGAGATGCAAACCGCCCCGGAATTCGGTGCCCGCAAAAAACTTAGATCACGTGACAATTGAAATTGGCAGCTTTGCGGAGTAGTTGCCTCACACGCGAATTTGTTATTTGGAGCTTCCCCATTCGACGGGGTGGCTAGTGCTGTAACGACACCGTCGACGCTGAACAGCCCTGGGATTCCTTCTTTCAGAGACAGCATGCTCCGTTCATTAACAAGATCCTCCATCAGTGTGTCCAAAAAAGGCATCTCCCATGGCGTTGCTGGGCCGGCCTCGGCCTCTTTGTCTGTGTTTTGGAATCGTCCCTTCTCTCAGTCTTCAAGACAGCTTCAAGCTGAGGAACCTCTCCTTGATTTGAAGACTCTTCCAAGAAAACGTGAGTTTCATTTGTTTGCCATAGTTGGATATTTTTCTGTCGTGTCCGGATACTAACATAGACAGCTTCTGGAACATATTACGAACCAATTGTCAACCCCGCAGACAAGCACCAGGAGGTTTCCGAAGATCTTCACAAGTTTGGACAGTATCTGATCACTGCCCTTCCAAAGTTCATCCAGAAGTTCTCTGTTTGGAAGAGTGATCTGACCATTTATGTTGCCCCAACTGCTCTCATCCCTGTGGTGACTTTTTTGAAAGAGCACTCGACAACCCAGTTCAGATCTATCATCGACATCACTGGTGTTGATTATCCTTCGAGAGTTAACAGATTCGACGTTGTTTATCACTTCCTCTCTGTTCGTTACAATTCTAGAATTAGGGTGAAAACTTATGCATCTGAAGTGTCTGCAGTGCCATCAATCACGTCTCTTTATGAAGGCGCCAACTGGTACGAAAGGGAGACTTATGACATGTATGGTATTTTCTTTGAGGGTCATCCTGATTTAAGAAGAATTCTAACAGATTATGGATTTGCTGGTCATCCATTAAGAAAGGACTTCCCAACTACAGGTTATGACGAAGTCTACTGGGATGAAGAGAAGAAGAGAGTTGTGTACAAGCCTTTGGAGCTTACACAGGCTTTCAGAAACTTCTCAGTTGGCTCCAGTGTCTGGGAGCAGGTTGGTGATGGTAACGATGTTACTCCTGAGTCATTCAAGTTCCCAACTCCGGAGCCTGAACCTGAACCTGAGAACAAGGAGGAGCCAAAGAAGTAAGCTTTCTCTCCATCTTTGTCCCCGCTCTGTTTGTTGCCACTCTATTTATTCATATTTATCCACTTATTTATTATCACCTTATTTATTTGCCTATTTATATAGCACATACACAAGAGTTGTCACTATAGATTTGCTAGTTTTCTAATGCGTTTCGTTTTGCGGTCTCACAGACAATGACATCCCAATCTGCATTGACAACAAAGTATACTTCTGACATAGAAAGCACAAAGATACCAATCCCAAGACCGACCCATAGACCTTGTAGCTCCCAATTCCTCGAAAATGCCAAATACAATGCGATTGGCAAAGCCACAACATAGTAGGCCAACAAATTCAAATTACTTCCAATCTTCTGCCTTCCTTGTCCTCTGAGACAACCGGCAGCAATAACATTGATGGTATCATAGAGCTGGTTCACAGCAAGAATTTTAAGTGCTCTAGCACCTATCTCTCCCACAGCCTTATCATCAGTAAATAGTCTCACGAGTCTAAATCTTCCAAAGAAGAGTCCTGAGGTTGTGAATGAACCCATAATGAAGGATATTAACAGAGATACAGTCATGGCAATTTTAGCATTGTTTACTGATTTAGAGCCCAAATATGTAGCAATCTTTGTAGAGCTCACAACGCTCACACCAAATGGAATCTGGAAAATGAGGGTGGCAGTGGTGGATAAGATACTCTGCGCAGCCAATGTCTCTGTTCCGAACCTGGAAGCACTGATAGTGAGAATTTCAAACGCCAAAAACTCTGCCTCGACCATAATTACTCCTGGAAGGGCTAAAGATGCCATTGGACCCCAGTTCTTACATGCTTCTCTGACTTGAAGTCCATTCCAACACTTTGACCCATCAATGAAATAAACGTAACAGAACAACAACACGGCCATAAGCGTGTAGTTGATCGCAGTGGCCAATGGTGCACCGACAAATCCAATGCCAAAGGTTGGATCCCAAACGAGGAAATAATTCAAAATAGCATTTAATGGTGTACAAATGAAAAGAACATATTGAGCTGCATGGAAGATACCTTGAGCTTGAAGGAACCTCTTGCCTGTCTCGAAGAGAATATATCCGGGAGATCCCAGTGAAATAATTCTCAAGTACAACTGTGCTAATTGGGTAAGCTCTTTGTTTGGAACAAATAGATCTAAAATTGAGCCAGAGAACCACCATATCAAGTTTACTGGGATGGCTGTGAAGAAGATCATAGCTGTGCATCTTTGGAAATGGAGACCAACAAGACTGTGCTTCCCAGCACCGTAAGCTTGAGAGCAAAAGGTATCTAAGCAGGTTGCCATACCATTAAAAATGGAAACTGTGATATTAAAAGTCATCGTTGATAGGGAAACTGCTGCCAGTTCCGTCTTACCAATGTGCCCAACAGAGAAGATGGAAACCACAGTGAGCGAGTACTGCAAGAAAAAGGTCACGATCATTGGGACAGAAGCTTGAATAATGGCTAAGGCTTCTTTATATTTGGTGGTAGCTTCAATTGAATATTCAATAGAGGTGTCATCCGTAGATGATTCGTTTGCCTCAGTAATTGAACCATACTGTGGTGGGCTTTGTGGCTCCCGTTGGAGGAGCTGTTTGTATGTCTCTGACATGCTGAGCTTACCGTTTCTCCTCGAATCAAGCCAAAAAGGAACAAATCACCTTGACTTCAATCCTTAATTTCAGATGACTTGAATAAATGGCGATCCAAGAATTACTAATAAGCCAACAATTTAGATCTGGTATGTCGTTGAAATGAAAAGACACAGAAGACAGTGCAGATCCTAAGAAGCTGACAACCCACCAGACGGCTATCAGGGGTCGCAAAGCAGCCACGGTGTCGGATCAAACTGTAATACCAGGAGCTGGTCGGAATTCAAATTTCTAAGTCCTTTGAAGAGGCTAGCGGTATAGAATCATAAGAGGCGATCACAGACTGCAGCCTTAGCTCATCGGAATCGTTGTTCGGATCTTGACCGTCGGAATAATTCCGATCGTCTGATATCGGGATTTTTCTCGATTGTTGAAGATTCCGACAGCCGTTCGAAATAGCTGTATAGTCACCTCTGGGCATCCAGCTACGCACCCAATTAGGCCACCAGTTGTGCGCTGCTGCTGCCATTGAGATCGGAATGAGCTCTCAGATGCCGCTTTGGGGTGTTCCGTTTCTCTATTGAGTGGAATTGGCGTCGGTATTTGTCGGTTGCTGTCGGTTGTTGGACCAGTCTCCCTGGCTTAAATAAAAGGGACCGCCCATCCTGCAGTTTCCTCTTACTCGTGTCGCTAGTTCCACATCACCATCCTCTGCAATGCTCCCAGTGTCAATACTTTATACATTGGCTGCCTTCTTAGCCACTGGTGTCACAGCTGCCCCGGTTGCTGTTCCGGAGGCTGAGTCCCAGCATGTCATTATGAATTGTGAGCTCGCAGACGACTCCTCTGCACACAGTTCACATGTTCATTCTGACATGTCTTTCATGGATCAATTCTTCGGTCCAATTCTTGATGGATATGCAGCTGAGCAGGTTACTACTTACGGTAAGGACTCTAAGAAGTCTCCAGGAAAAGTTACCAAGCGTGTTGACCAGATGCTCATCAGAGATGACTACAACTACCCAGACCCAGATGATCTCAGAGATATCAACGGTTCTGCTGTGCTCTACCGTGGTGGTGAGTTTGCTGGCCTGAACTCATTTGCCCACTTGCCTTATGGTAACTGTTATGATCCAGAGAAGTTTGACGAGGTCAAGTTCGATGTTGCCGTTGTTGGTTCTCCATTCGATTCTGGTGTCTCTTACAGACCAGGTACCCGTTTTGGCCCAAGAGGTATCCGTACCGCTTCTCAGAGACTTGCTGGAAACACTTTCTCTGTTTATGATGGTGTTGACCCGTACGGTAGTTGGGCCAAGCTTGTCGACTGTGGTGACCCCCCAATCACTCCATTGGACAATAGAATTGCTCTGGACCAGATGTACAGAACTCAACGTGCTATCGCTAAGCATTCAACCACTTCCAAAAACAAGCACAAAACACCAAAGATCTTCACTCTTGGAGGTGACCATACGATCACCCTCCCATCTTTGAGAGCTGCCTATGAAAACTGGGGGCAGATTGCGGTCGTTCACATTGACTCTCACTTGGATACTTGGGACCCTCACTACTTCGGTGGTAATGTTACGGAGTACCAGTCTGTTAATCACGGTACATACTTACACTGGGCCCACGAGAAAGGTTTGCTTGCTCCAGATGCTTGTATTCATGCTGCTATTAGAGGTCCTTACCCAGGTCCAAAGGACGTTGATCATGACATTGATTGCGGATTTGACAGGATTCTTGCCCGTGATATCGACAAGATCGGTACGGAAGCCATTGTGAAGAAGATCAAAGAAAGAGTCGGTGACTACCCGGTGTACATCACCGTTGATGTTGACTCTATGGACCCAGCCTTCGCGCCAGCTTCTGGTACTGTTGAGCCAGGTGGATGGACATCCAGAGAATTGCTCACTGTCCTTGACGGTCTTGCTGGCTTGAAGGTTATTGGTGGTGATGTTGTCGAGGTTTCCCCACCGTATGACACTAACGCTGAGGTTACCTCTCTTGCTGCAGCACAGGTTGCTGACTCCATTATTGCTCTTATGATCTTTGACTCCGCTAAGGATGGCATCGAAGAGGAGAAGTAATAGAAACGTTACTTATATCTAATTGAAACTTTCCATGACTTGTAGAGTCTAATTTTTCATCGGACAGTCAATAAATATGTTATTAAACTGGAAAATCTTGAGTCTTAGATCTGTTTCAAAGCTCTTGAAATCCTCTTTCAACCACCTGGGAAGCTTCAGACCCACTCAGAAGAGACCGTATCGCACGACCCCAGAGGCATACTTGATCGAGGTCTCTAGTCAACATCTGTTGAAACAAAGACTTCAGAGTACATCCAAGAGGGATTAGGTGAAGAGGAAGAACCACAGCACTGGAGAAAGACAGCAAAGGTCAAATATCCTAGACTAAGTGGCTCTTCCCTCCGCTACAATTGAGGGAACGAGCAAATTACGGAAACCAGATCATAGTGGGCTCTGTATTTCGTTGAGCACTGTAATGATCGGCCTTGAAGAGAAGTTGTAAGCAAGGGTATGCTTTGCAGAGAGATATATAAACCAAGAGTAGCAAAAACACCAATGATAATTAGTAAAAAAAATTAAGGTCATAACAAGAAGAGGTCGTCAAAGAGGTATATCACAAGGATGATGAGGATAATTTAGTCATCCTGAATGATAGTGCTCTTCTCAGAGACATAGATACCATCCAAAAACTTTCTAATATCTTTGTTTCTGACTCTGCAGATCTGCTGGATGTCAGCACAAGTCTGGGAAACATCCTCAACAGAGTTACCAGAAAGAACAATCTCGTCCTTGACGTTGGTGGAGAACTCAACTTCAACGCCTTCTCTGACAAAGACAGATCTGACCTGCTTGTCACCCAAGAAGTTTCTGATCTCAATGAATTTGGAACCCTCCTTCTCGACAGTGTTGACGTTAATTGGGAAATGCGCGTACACGTATCTCATCTTGTACTTGTAACCCTTAGTGACACCCGTGATCAAGTTGGAAATGAGGGACTTGACAGTTCTGAGAGCAGCAACGTGCTTTCTGTCACCATTGTGGACAGTGATCTTGATCTGCTTGTCAGAAAGCTTTTGGAAAGTAACGTCAATATGTTGGAGGTTCTTAGTCAAGGTACCTCTTGGTCCAGTGACGGTGACGACACGGGCCTTGATCTGGACCTTAACGCCCTGTGGGATATCCAAAATCTGGTCGGTTCTGATGTACTTCATTGTGATTGTTTCGTGTCTATTGCTGATCGAGTTGAGACAGAGAATCAAATGGGTGAAAGCAGATATGAAGGAAGGGTGAAAAAATTTTTCTCGCACTCAGCGTCTCGGGCAGATTTGTTGGCGTTCGCGAAACCTCGCTAGAAGGGTAACGGAGACTTCCTAATGCGGAAACAACCACGGAGATGACCTCTTCCAGGTCCCAGGCACCTTCCCTTGATTTGTCTATGTGTGTGTTTGTAGGCCGACTTTACAGTGTCACATTTTGTCAATGTGTCTGATTTCCAAGGTGCTCCGCTGCTCACCTTCAGCATGATCTGTCAGTGTGGGGGAGGCGTCATCAACGGCCAACTCCACATAGAAGGGATATGCCTCCGCCTTCGAGGTTCCGTGTTCCTTCAGGCATGGCCGGTCTAAACTCGACTGTGTGTCCGAGAACTGCTCTGGGTCAACAGCGTGCCTTAAATCCCCCCACACCCATTGAGGCTCGTCGGTGTTCTCCAAAAGCTGAGGCAGAATCGGTCTGCAGAAGCGTGCGGGCGGGCATCGGCAGGTTGAGGGCGGGACTCCTGTTGGATGCTCGGGTAGCCCAGTGATTCTCGATGCTGATTCGATGTAATTTCGGTGCCTCTGGTGCTTCCGAGCGGTTTCCGATGGATAATCCCTATTTGGGAAACCTAAAGGAGATTCAGCAACTGCTACTAAGCCCGCCCCGCACGGGTTTTTTTGTGTCGATACAGACGAGTTTGCACTGACGTGAGTTTCCCCTGGGAGTTGACGTATGGGTCGTCGACAACAGAGGCCGGCCCCGAAGTCAAGTGTCAATTGAGTAATTTGAGGGCTGTGGAGCTCAACCCCCTTGCAGCTTAGCGGTTTAGAAGTATATATGTCTACGTGGCCTGCCCGAAGGACAAGGGACGGCAGCGCCGAGTTTGATCATCCACCGCGAGAATTATGAGCGCTCCCCTCTGGTTTACAGCTATTCATTTGTCTGCTCTCCAACATAGCGAGAATCTATTCTTCGGCTCATTCACCCTTTTCCCCCATAGCCACCACTGATAGAAACAGGGGTAGGGTATAAATAGGACTTGAAAATGCACCCTTCTTAAGCTTTCTGAGGGCGCCTGTTCTCTTGCTCTACATAACTGAGTTCGACCTCATTCAAAAGAGTAAAAGGCAAACTACTCCTATCAACACGACAATGTCAAGAACTGCTCTTGTGACTGGTGCTTCCAGGGGTATTGGGAGAGCCATTGCCCTGCAATTGGCTAAGGATGGTTATCAAGTCGCCATCTCAGATCTCCCTGTCCAGAGGGATGCTGCCATGGCAACTGTTGAGGAGATCAAGAAGTTTGGTAACAAGTCCCTCTTCATTGAAGCTGACTCTGCCAAGAGAGACGACATCTTTAATGCTGTTAACAAGACCCACAAGGAGCTGGGTGGCTTCAATACTATTGTTAACAATGCTGGTATTGCTCAGGTCAAGCCACTTGTTGAGGTCACCGAGGCAGATTTGTTGAGAATGAACTCAATCAACATTGGTGGTGTCCTTTGGGGAATTCAGGCTGCAGCTGCCAAGTTTGGTGAACTTGGCCAAGGTGGAAAGATTATCTCAGCTGCTTCCATTGTTGCCCATAATGCCTTTGAGATGCTCGGTATCTACTCTGCATCTAAGTGGGCAGTGAGAGGCCTGACACAAGCAGCTGCTAAGGAATTGGCTTCAAGACAGATCACCGTCAATGCTTATTGTCCAGGTATTGTTCTTACTCCAATGTGGGATTTGATTGATGAGAAGATGGGTGAGTATGCTGGCGTTCCAAAAGGTGAGACTGTGAAGAAATATTGTGAAGGAATTGCACTCGGTCGTGGTTCACAACCAGAGGATGTAGCTAACTTGGTCTCTTTCTTGGCTTCTGAGAAGTCTGACTATGTCACTGGCCAATCCATGGTTGTTGATGGTGGTATTGTTTTCACTTGATAGTTTGATGATCTTTACGAGTCTGATGTCTTTATGATACCATGGTGATATTCTGTATATGCACGAGCAATAACACGTTTTTTAGCTTGCTGAATTTTGAATGTCTTAAATAGTGCCAATTTACTGGTTAACTAACTTGATTGACCTTCTGATTAGCCCTCCTGTCTTAGTTATAAAGTGTGGGGTAACTAAAAATGGTTGTTTTCAAATGGTCACGTGATCATCCAACGCGATTTTCTAAAGCGCAACGCGTTATGGGAACTTTGCCGCTGTGTTTCCTCTTTGCCCTTCCCTATTATCAGTTCTGAACACATAGTGCATTCTCGAGTGTAATTCACCAATTGGAGAGATGCCTCAAGTGGCACGTCTAGATCCTGGCCCAAATACGATACGGATCTTGCTCACCACAGACAATCATGTGGGATACAATGAGAGTGACCCTGTACGAGGCGATGATTCATGGAGAACGTTTGAAGAGATTATGAATTTGGCGAAGGAGAAAGATGTGGATATGGTTCTTCAATGTGGTGACCTGTTTCATATTAATAAGCCAACAAAGAAATCCATGTTTCATGTAATGCGTACATTAAGGAGGACTTGTTTTGGGGATAAGCCGTGTGAACTAGAGATGTTAAGTGATCCATCCAAGGTGTTTGATGATGGAATTAACAGCGTCAACTATGAAGATCCCAATTTAAATATCTCTATTCCGGTGTTTGCGATTTCAGGAAATCATGATGATGCCTCAGGTAATGGGCTTTTATCGCCTTTGGATCTTCTTAATGTGTCTGGAATGGTGAATCACTTTGGAAGAGTAGTTCAAAATGACTTGATTGATGTAACGCCAATTCTTTTACAAAAAGGAACCACGAAACTCTCGTTATTTGGCATGGCCTCCGTTAGAGATGAGAGGCTCTTCAGAAGTTTCCAAGATAAGAAAGTTAAATTTCATCGACCAAATGTACTAAAAGATGAATGGTTTAATCTTATGGCTGTTCATCAAAATCATGTTAAGAGGCCTAAAACATCATACCTCCCCGAGCATTTTCTTCCCTCATTCCTTGACTTGGTTATCTGGGGTCATGAACATGAGTGCATTCCGCATACAGTCGCTAATTCAAACGCTGGGTTTGAAACACTTCAGCCAGGCTCATCAGTTGCAACATCACTATCCGAAGGAGAGGCGCTTGAAAAGAGAGTGTTCATTCTCAGTATTAACAATCGTGATTATTCTTTGGACTCTTTTAAACTAAAAACAGTAAGACCATTTCAAATGCTGGATATGTCATTACCTGCAGTACGTGAACTAAGGCCTGGATTGGCATATAAGACAGAAGTTACGCAATTCTTGATTTCTAAAGTTGAAGAACTGATTAAAAAGGCCAAAGAAGAATGGGAATCTGATAATCCTGGTTTGGATCTGGAGCAAATGCCATTACCATTGATTCGACTTCGGGTTGATTACTCTGGTGGCTATGAAGTTGAAAATCCAAGAAGATTTTCAAACAGATTTGTTGGTCGAGTTGCTAATGCGAATTCAGTCGTTCAATTTCACAAGAAGAACGAATCTCTCGGCGTTGTCAAACAAAGAAGATCTAAATACGAGCGCTCTAATGAAGACGACAATGCAGAGAATATCAGTATTGAAGCCTTCATTTCTGATTATTTAAAAGAGATGGAGCTATCACTTCTTCCTGAAAAGGGTATGAATGATGCAGTGAAGAAGTTTGTTGAAAAAGAGGATAAGTCAGCGTTAAAGGAGTATGTTGATTTAGAACTGGAATACGAGGAGAAGGGATTTCTGGAGAATGAAAACATTGATTTGGAGGATAACTTCACGGACATCATGAAAAAGGTTAAAAAGGAGAGAGAATCAACACCTTTGGAAGAAAGACAAAGCACTAAATCACCTCCCCTTATTATCTCCGCTGCTGATGGAATTCAGGTGAACTCTGAGTCTGAACCTCAACCGAAGAAGAGGATGGCACCGGTGAAAAGGACAACCAAGGCTACTTCAAAGGCTACTTCAAAGGCTACTCCAGGGGCCAAGACTACTCGTGGCAAGAAAATCTCAGACGACTTTGTGGTTGAATCGGATGCTGAAGAAGAAGAACAAGGACAAGAACAAGACAATGAGGAGGATGTGGCGTCTTCTGAACCAAAACTACCAGCTGTTCCTGTTCGCAAGGCCAGAGCTCCACGTCAGAGCGCCCAAAAGAAGAAGGCCGTACCGGTTGCCGAAGTATTCTCAGACTCAGAAGTTGAAGAATTGAGCGGCGGCGAAGCCGAGTACCATCGTGCTAAGTCCAACGCCAAGCCGGTAGATAGCATTGTCGTTTCCTCTGACGGGGAGCGCATGGATGAACTTGGCGCCTTTTTGAGAAGAGAGGGCTCACCTCCGCCGGCTCAAAGGGCCAAACCTACTCGTGGAAAGGGATCCAGGGGGGTTGCGCCTGCTGCAAGAGCATCTGAAGCAAGAGCCCCTGCTAAGAAAAAGGATACCCCAATCACAGACACCATCTCGGGCCTGCTGGCGAGAAAAAAGAGGTAATTAAACACATGAACGAAACGTACTTGTGTAGTCTCGAGCCCATAAGGAGCCGTTCATAGACTGGCGTACTCTCGGCGGGAATTCCCGGGATCCAGCCGGCCAGGGCTCCGCGCGCATCCAGATTTCCCCGGGACCACAGTCTTCTCGGATCCAACCACGGCAAAGCTCCCACGGTCACACACTCGTCGACAGGAAATCTGGAGAATTCGGGTCTGCTTTTCCACTTTGCCCAAACACCTGGAAACGGGTTCTTCTCACTCACAAGCTCTTCAAGCCAACAATCCTTAGCAGCAGCTGCCGATCCGAATCTTTCTCTCACCCGCAGGAGTTTAGACCGTCTTTCTGCTCCATTGCCCCCAATTGCGACCGAGTCAAGGAAGAGAAATAGATAAAATTTCAATGCTTGCCGCTCGTCAGCTCTCAGCTTCCACCACCAACGCAATCAGAAGATCAGCAATGGCCTCTTTCTCTACCTCTGCAGCCGCCAGGGGCTCCTTCAGAACCGAGTCTGACGCCTTTGGCGAACTCCAGGTTCCTGCTGAGAAGTACTGGGGTGCCCAGACCCAGAGATCTCTGCAGAACTTCAAGATTGGAGGCGCTCGTGAAAAGATGCCGGAGCCAGTTGTTAAGGCCTTTGGTATTCTTAAGAAGTCCACTGCTATTGTTAACCAGCAGCTCGGTACCTTGAAGCCAGAGATTGCTGAGGCGATCCAGCAGGCTGCCGACGAGGTTGCTCAGGGTAAACTGATTGACCATTTCCCTCTCGTTGTCTTCCAGACTGGTTCTGGTACTCAATCCAACATGAACGCCAATGAAGTCATCTCCAACAGAGCAATTGAGCTTCTTGGCGGTGAGTTGGGTTCCAAGAAGCCAGTCCACCCAAACGATCACGTTAACCAGTCTCAATCTTCTAACGATACCTTCCCAACCGTTATGCACATTGCTGCCGTTACTGAGATCACTCACAGCTTGGTCCCAGAGCTCACTGCTCTTAGAGACTCCCTTGCTAAGAAGTCTGAGGAATTCAAGGACATCATCAAGATTGGTAGAACCCATTTGCAGGATGCCACCCCGCTGACTCTAGGTCAGGAGTTCTCTGGCTACGTCCAGCAGGTTACTAACGGTATCGAGAGAGTTGAGTCTACTTTGAAGAACTTGAAGTTCCTTGCTCAGGGTGGTACCGCTGTCGGCACTGGTCTTAACACCAAGAAGGGCTTCCCAGAGGCTGTTGCCGCCCAGGTTTCGAAGGAGACTGGTATTGAGTTCAAGACTGCCCCAAACAAGTTTGAGGCTCTCGCTGCCCACGACGCCATTGTCGAATGCTCTGGTGCTTTGAACACCGTTGCTGTGTCTCTGTACAAGATCGCCAACGATATCAGATACCTGGGTTCCGGCCCACGTTGTGGCTACGGCGAGTTGGCTCTTCCAGAGAACGAGCCAGGCTCCTCCATCATGCCAGGTAAGGTCAACCCAACCCAGAACGAGGCCCTCACCATGGTTGCCTGCCAGGTGTTTGGTAACCATTCCGCCATCACCTTTGCCGGCGCCTCCGGCCAGTTCGAGCTCAACGTCTTCAAGCCTATCCTGATCTCCAACCTGCTCTCCTCCATCAGACTGCTCGCCGACGGCGCAAACTCCTTCAGAATCCACTGTGTCGACGGCATCATCGCCAACACCGACAAGATCGAGAAGACCCTCCACGAGTCCCTCATGCTCGTCACAGCACTGAACCCAAAGATCGGCTACGACATGGCCTCCAAGGTGGCCAAGAATGCCCACAAGAAGGGCCTCACCCTCAAGGAGTCGGCCCTCGAGCTCAACGCACTCTCCTCAGAGGAGTTTGACGAGTGGGTCAGACCAGAGAAGATGATCGGGCCAAAGGACTGAGCACCCGCGCAGCACCCCCTCGCCATGTGATACACGATCCTACACGTTAGCCTATCTGCGTAGCGATAGCCCCTCCATCCCGTGCCCAGCTGCCCACGTCCTGGGCCGCTCTGCAGCCTGTCGCCGTAGTGGCACGTCCCACTACCCGCGCCTTTGGTGGCTTGATGGGCCGATTGCTCACTCTGCTCAGCGCAAAACAGCAGGCAAAAAAAAGCGAAGGCCGCGCAGCGGGGACGACAAAGCTTTAGAGAGGGCTGGGGTTCACACCAAAAAGCTTTGCCACCGGCTCGCCACGTCCGCCACCACCGCAGAGGGCTTTCGGCGCGTAACTTCATAACTCTAGCTCTATCAACATCTTGGCGTTGTGTGTGTGTGTGTTTTTGCCTGTCAGCTGTTTTTCCGGCGCTCCCCCTCTGAGCTTTTTCCTCCCTTTGTTCCCCTTGGTCCCAACAGCACAGCAACCCCCTTGAATTTACTCATCACTGTTGGAGCTACGCCCCCATACACGATACAACACCGTACGATACGATACAGACCATCTGCCGCACTGAGCCAGTATGACTGACTTGAACCAGCTCACGATCGAGCAGCAGCAGCACATTCAGCAAATGCACGTTCTCGCTCAGCAACAGCAACAGATGGCGATGGGCATGGCAGGGATGGCGCCGAAGCATCACGCCCACGTCCCGCTGGTGGACCCGGTTCAGATGCAGTCAGACCAGCTTCCACTGTCTCAGGCCTCGCAGATGGCTTCGCACGTTGCTCGAATGCAACAGGGCACCGCCGGCCTTCCACATCAGATGTCGCAGACTCCCCAACAACAGCAGCCTGGACTCAACACAGCAGGCACGAACACCTTCTTCAACGATCTCCTATCGCCGTTCTTTGCCCCTTATGGTATTGACGTATCGCATTTCCCCCTGACTAACCCTCCCATCTTTGAGTCTGCCATGATGATGAACACCCAAGGCCAGCCTAGACGTCGTATATCCATCTCCAACGGCCAGATTGGCCAAATCACCAACCATGCCAACGACGACTTCTTCAGCGATCAGTCGCCAATGTCAAGCGAAAGAGGGACGCAAGATGATAGTGCTGTTTATGGAACTCCTCAGATGTCATTGCAGTCACAAATCCCAGACTTGATGATGCCTCAACCAGTTGCACTGCCACAGCAACAGCAACAGCAGCAGCAACAGCAACAACAGCAACAGCAACAGCAACAGCATGTTGTGGCTGCCCCTCCTCCACCGCCAGCTGCGACGACGCCAAACTCCACCACGGGGACGATATCTACAAACTCCAACGGTGTCCCGACGCAGAAACTGATGTACAATAACGAGATCATCTTCAATCCGGAAGCTGGCCCGATCCCAGGAACAGCAGCTTGGAAGAAGGCTCGCTTATTGGAAAGAAACAGGGTTGCAGCCAGTAAATGTCGCCAAAGGAAAAAAGCGGCACAGATTCAATTGAAAGAGGATGTCCAGAACTATACCAAGGAAATCCGCTCGTTATCAAATGAAAACAAGCACCTAAAGAAGATTGTCGATGAAGTTAAAAATTTTGCAACAAATAAAAGACTAGACGAAGTTTTGGAGCTGCTCGACACCCTGGAAATATCAAGAGAGACTGAAAAGAAGGAGGAGAAGAGGGAGTTTATCAAATTGGAGGAGGATGAAGATAATTTGGACGATCTATGATGAAACTTATACCTGTTACTTACACTTTGATTTTTTATTTTCTATTCTGATTTTTCATGTGTCACTATTGATTATTGATACTTTGTATGTTTTAATTTTGTTACACCCTTTTGTCTTTCGTGATATTCATATTTTTCTTTTATTGTTGTTCTTTGTTATTGGTGCTACACTTGTGCAATATATATATATATCTTGGGGCCCCACGCTCCAGAGGTCTGTACATTTTGTTATATTTTCCATGAGACGTAGCTTCTCTTCACTCCCCAGTACTTCACAAACGCGCTTAGGCAATATGTTCGAGGTGTTAGCGGTAAAGCAGGACTGTGAATCCGTGTAATGAGTGGACTAGAGATTAGGGTATTAACAATAGAGAAAGGCTCTTGCATTGATCAAACGGAAGAACGCGTGTGGGGCGGCGTCACTACGTGTCTACTTGGAGAATTTAGCCGCCCGGAACAACCTTTCACCATTGGAACGACTCGTTCAACGCCCACTTGACTTTGATAAGGAATCTGTTATTGATCAAATCGAAACACTAGATAAGGACGAGAGAGAAGATTGGCTGCTCAGGCTTTGTGCAGCTGACGTGCCACCAAACGTTATCTACGAACTCTTTGGTGACGCATCAATCTTGTTATGCCGAGTGCTTAGAGGCTACATTGAACACCACGGATTGGATATACGCACAAATAACGCATTCAATGAGTACTATCATGCAAATAAGTCCCAGTTCCATCCCATAACCACGATTGTGGAGCTCCGCCATCTCCAGGCCATCGTCAAGACACTCAAGTGTGAGGATAAACGGCTCTTTATCAAATCATGCCTTCTTGTCATTGACCAGCCGTCATTGTTTTAAGCAGCTACAAGTTCCTCGAATAACATTTGCAAAAGAGGTATTATCATTCCATCATCTAAACATCATAACCCAAGGCCTTCTTCTCCTCGCGTACAGGATCAAACCATTTATGTTGAATGGCTTCCTTCGCCGTAAGTCTTTCTTGGTGGTCATACCTTAGCAATTTGTCAATAAAGTCCACAGAGTCGTCATCAACGAGATATTTGTTGGCATCATTAGCAAAGCGTAGCCATGGTCTGCGCGCATAGTGTCCTAAGTCTTCGTACTCTGGTCCCAATTGAATGAAATATTTTGCAAGGTATTCATGCAATCCATCAGTTCCCAAAACACGCGCGATCTGAACAAGCTGATCAGTATTAGATTTTCCATGGAAAAATGGCTCTCTCTTGAAGATGATACTGGCAAGCATAGCACCAAATGACCATAAATCAAGGGAATAGTCATAGAAACGGAAGTCAACAAGAAGCTCTGGAGCTTTGAAATAACGAGACGCAACACGAACATTATATTCGGTTCCTGGATGATAAAACTCGGCAAGACCCCAGTCAATGAGCCGCAGTTTGCGGTTTGCATGATCAATCATAACGTTGTGCGGTTTAACATCACGATGCATGATTCCTTGAGAATGACAAAAGTCAAGCGCAGTGAGAAGATCCCACATATAAAAACGAATATCGTAGTCTGTGAGTTGTGGATAAAGTGTACGGAAGTCAGTGTTATCCACATGTTCTGAAATAAGCGCTGGCGTCTTACTCATTGGATCTCTAACCACTGCAAGCAGCTCAACAATGTGAGGACCACCAGCTAAGTTCTGTAAGATTTTAATTTCACGCTTGATCTTCTTGCGTTTGACGGGCTTCAAAACCTTAATGACAATTTTGGATTGTGCACTGAGACTGACACCTTCAAACACCTCACTGTATTTGCCACGTCCAAGTTTACGAACAATTTCGTAATCTTGTTGTGGTTGCCAATCGCT